>CAIGRL010198850.1:0-16015 GCA_903798325.1 Fraxinus xanthoxyloides | reverse complement strand
TTTAATTATTATTATTATTAATTATGTTACTTACAATTATTTGCATACCAAAACCCCTATCATTGTATGAAGTATAAAATATTGAATTACATACTCTTCGTGGGGTCGACCCTTACTTTTCCACTACTACATTAGTTTAGAGGTTAAGATATTACTTTTGGGTGTCTGCGACAACACACACCAGCTGATTACTTCATTATCAATCGTAGAACTAGGTGCAGCCCAATTATTTACTACACTAAGTTAGATATGTTCATCTAGTGATTTTAAAAAGGCTCTTATCCTAACCTTCCATTGGCATAGTTGCTTCCGTCAAGAAACGGTGACACAGATAGAGACTGACTCATCTATATAAGTTTATAGGTCAAAAATTGAAATAAGGTTATAATACCAATTGAAATAACGAGATTTGACCCAAACTACACCTAAAGGGGTAAATAAGTGTAAATGCGGAATAAAAATCTGTAATTAACAAAAAACAAGTCATTAATTAATTATCTCTATCAGGTTAAGCATACGGTCCAATTACCCTATGTTTGAATACCGCAAAATATGAAAACAATGAATAAAGTAGCAAATAACACGCGGAATGTTCACAGAGAAACCCTAACTGGGTAAAGACTCTGAGTGCTTTGTCGGTCAAAATTCACTATAAACGATCGAACGTATAGTCCGTCAAATAAGACGACGATACAAACCTTCTGACCTCCTGACTAAAATTAATATAGTTGGTCGTTTGATTACCCGCAAGTGAACGGGATCATTATCAAGTAATAAAGTAGTGAATAGAGTGTGGAATCAACGAGGACTAAGTGTTTATTCGAGTTAAAATTAATTGCAACTTTAATCGAATAGCAAACAACTTTTGTGATTTTTTTATATTAATCCCTGAATTATCAAATAAACTAATGAAAGCAAGTAAATGTGTTGTTCAAATACATGAGATACATTACTCAGATGTCGAATCCCCCTTATTATTCTATTTTTAGTGTAACAATTAAAGTGACAATTTAAAATCATTATTGTTGGTAAATGTTCCTAATTTAATTGAAAGCCTCTCTCGATGGCAATCAAATCTATTCCCCTCATGTGACATTTCTATCTCTCAATGAAAGATGCAAACATGATAAATGCATTAACAAGTACTAGAACACCTATTGAAACCATATAAAGCATAGATGTATATCTTTATCCTCTATCGAACTTTACAATATTTATTATAATGTGCTTAAACCCTATTTTTTCTCTTGATAACAATAAAATTCACTAACAATTCAATTGGTGATCAAGCAATTGAAAATAATGATAAAACGATAATAAACATCCACAAATAAAATCAAATTAAAGTCAAAATAATTAATTAAAAACTAAAAATATCATAAGAAGGGTTCATCTCATCCTAATAATGTCTGAAATTAGCCTAGTATATTAAAATTACAAGAAATCATATATAAGNAATGTTCCTAATTTAATTGAAAGTCTCTCTGCATAGCGATCAAATTTATTCCCATCATGCGACCTTTCTATTTTTGATGTAAAATGCAAACATAATACATATATTAAAAAGTGCTAGAACACATATTGAAATCATATAAAACATAGATGTATATCTTTATCCTCTATCGAACTTTACAATATTTATTATAATGTGCTTAAACCCTATTTTTTCTCTTGATAACAATAAAATTCACTAACAATTCAATTGGTGATCAAGCAATTGAAAATAATGATAAAACGATAATAAACATCCACAAATAAAATCAAATTAAAGTCAAAATAATTAATTAAAAACTAAAAATATCATAAGAAGGGTTCATCTCATCCTAATAATGTCTGAAATTAGCCTAGTATATTAAAATTACAAGAAATCATATATAAGTGAAAAGATATAACCCGGTTTTGATAAATTGAGAAGATGAAGATGAATCTTGAAATCTTAAATCTCTTCAATGGTTTCTTGATAAATTTTCACTTGCGCCTTCTTTTCTTTGCCCAAATATTAGGTTTGGATCTTCACTTGATTGAATTCTTGCAAATCCCCTTCAATTCTCTCACAAAAATTATAAGTTTTCATTCTTTGATGATATTAATTGATGAATATTAGAGTATAATATGTACACGAGAGATATCAATTTGTATTTTGCTATTCTCTATTTGTAGGATTCGAAAATTGTTTGAAAATCAGGTCCAATTTGACTTCCAAAAGAGTTCCAATCGAACAAGGAAAGTTTCATTCGCGCGCGGATTTTTTGATCTCTGCATAGTTGTCAGTGTTTTGACCATAACTTCCTCTCCTGATATCCAATTAAAACTATTCACAATGAGTTGTAAATCTAACTCAAATATCTACAACTTTTATAGAAATATGATTTTTTGAGTTCGGAAGTTTACTGTGCCAAAAATTAGTTTCAGTTTTTTACTAGAATTCTGGAATATAACTTTTGCGATTGGAAATTGATTTTTATCATATTCCATTCTTTTTTGAGTTCTAATTCTATCCAATTGTCTCATAAAAATCTTCGAATTATGATTTTGTGGTCCGAATCAACTATTGAATATTTTCAATTTAGACCTCAAACTTTGAATTTTGTCATTTTCAACAATTTTCGCTTCTTTCTTTCGATTCTTCGTTCAACCATTGAGTTTTACCTATAAAATATAAAATACAACAATATAGGACATATTTTGTCAAAAGAACTACTAAATATCGATATTTTAGTACCCTAAACAAGTGTATAAAATACACTTATCAATAGTCCTCCTGGATTGTGTGCATTGCAACAACTCTTGACTGAGATTCTGACAGCCCTCCTAGATTGCGTTCCCTGCACCAGCTCCTGACTGCAATTGACAGCTCTCCTAGATTGCGCGCTCCTATACCAACTCCTTGATTGCGATATCAAAGCCCACCTGGATTCTCTAACCCCCTAACTTTGTGGATTCTATCTCCTATGGATTCTTGAAGAACTCCGCGTTCCTCGGTAAGCTTGGTATTAGATTAACTGGAACTGATGTTTTCTCTGCCAAGTATAATCACATCAATGAAGGTTGAACTCTCTCAATGAGTTGGAAGATGAAATGATGAAGCTCTCAAGTTCTCTCTATGTTTCAACCTTAGAATTTCTGTTCTATGACATTCTAGTATTATATGATAGGGTTGTAGTTGAATGGGCTGGATAAAAAGCCTTAAAATCGTGATTAGAAAATTCCCGGCTAAC
The DNA here is from genome assembly GCA_903798325.1 of Fraxinus xanthoxyloides. Taxonomy (NCBI): domain Eukaryota; kingdom Viridiplantae; phylum Streptophyta; class Magnoliopsida; order Lamiales; family Oleaceae; genus Fraxinus; species Fraxinus xanthoxyloides. The sequence continues at coordinate 12,797 of CAIGRL010198850.1, read as the reverse complement.
CCCGTCGCTCGAGCTAAAGTACAGCGACCGTCAAGCGATGCTTTATCACTCGAGCAAAGTCCTTGCGACAGGCGGGCGACACAGTTTCTATTTCTGACGCTCGAGACAAATCGGCGACAAGCTAGTGAAATTTCGTCGTCGTTTTTCCTTCTTTTCCATTCTCGAACCCTAGACCTAATATAACACAATTTCTACTATTTGCAACTAACTCTTTAACTTTTACAACATATTAATTTTAGCCCCTTTTGTTCACATACTTGTCAATTACATCAAATACCTAACAACTAGAAATGAGTTTGAAAATAAAAAATACAAAATGAGGATCAAATATAGATTAATTTTCATTGTATTTCTCATTCAATAAACAAGATAAGACATTTCCTCAGACATTTAATGATTATTTTCACTCAAACAAATTAAGCCCCTATTTCAGTCCCATTATTAAAAAAATTTATTTTTTCTTAAACTAATTTTTAACTATTTTTTCAATAAAATAATTGACATGTAAACTCAAAATTTTTCACTACATTTATAACCACATATTCTCCATAAAATTACTATTAAAAAATGAGACTAAACAAGGGCTAAAAATCATAGCATTCATCATTGGACAATTTATGTGAAGTCGTGGTAAATAGTGACCTATTGTCACATCATTTCTACAAATATTCCCATATTTTTGTTTTACATTATGATTGACATCCCCTATGTGATACAATTTATAAAGTGATGTGAAAAATGTTGGAAAAAATTAAAGGAGATGGTGGTGCTCATGGGAGAATTTTTAATTATGATGTAAAGCATAATGTACTCATAGCATTGATTTTGTTATTGTTCCGATGGTACCTCTACGAACCAATATGGTCCCCTTGGTCATTATTACATTTTCTACTTTAATTTCAAAGTAGGCTGTGTAAATAAACAATATATATTAAACATTATTAGGCAAAGAATTGTGCTTTTAGATCGAAGTTTTAGTTCAATCTTTAGCATTGAATAGTTCGAGTTACCCAACATTTTAACTGTAACTAGTACATCTAGCAAGAGACACATCATGGTATTTCTCCTTTCTTTACAATTCTATGTTTTATTAATTTTTCTTTACTTAGCACATTTTTATTTTGTGTTGGGTGTTATCAAACACTTGTCGAAAATGATGTATAGAAATATAGAATTTATTAGACAAAAATAAAAGTTTGACATAGTTAATCTTAAAATATTGTTGTTTGAGAGTCGATGAATCTAACATTGAAAACAAAATTGTATATTTTATGTAAAGCTTAATATTTGATTACTTGACTTGAAGTTCATTTGGTTGCATATAGAAGAGGAACTGGGACAAATCATCAAATATTTTTTTTGAGGAAATTGTAAACCATATTACCATTTGGATTCACATTTTAATAATTTTTACAGGAATGTCACTTTTTAATTTTTTTTTTTTTTCTCCCTCTAAAAACTTTAATACCTTGCGTGTCTTTAATTAAAGTTAATTTGTCCAGATAAAAGATAGTATAAAAGTGAAAAAATGTCACATTAAAGCCACCATCACCCCAACCCCACCCTCATTTTCTAAACCCATTTCCCAATTTTGTACATATGACCTATTTTGTAGACCTAATTTCTAAACATATTTCAGATCGCAAATCCACTTTCCAAACCAATTTCACACAAAATGGGGAAGAAGAATTTGAAGACTTTTCACCCCCCACAGTAACCACTTATCCATCTCACAAACGATAACCCACACCAAATCGGAGTACATTTCAAGTTAATCTCTGACGGTTCATATTTGGCTCCAACTTCAAATCAGGTAAATATCATTTTCATTTTATTTTATATGTTTTGAATAATTTGTGTTTTATTTGTATTATGGTTGGTTGTAATTTGAAGTAAGGAGAAAAAGATTCATATGTAGGGTTTCGATTTAATAAGTGACCATATTCAAGTTCCTAAAAAAATGGAGATTTTCATGCATTTCTCATGTAATGTTGGGTAGAACTTTTTTAGTTTATTTGATTTTTTGTTTTATGGAAAACCTAGATTTGTTCCTTTACCTTTTTCCCCTTTTTTATTTGATATTCCTATTCTTTGAACTAGATTTATTTATTTAGATTTGTAACTAGGTTACTTAAATGTAGTGCACTCTTGTTCAGTGGATTATATTTAGACTGCACTTGGAAGCAAGAATGTAAGAAATTTTAGTACACACTCGTTTAATGTTGGTTGTATGATTTTGACAATTTTACTTAGTTTTGAAGTTTTATAGAGGATTTCTTATCAAATATGTTATTGTTTAGGGGGGTTTATCGTTAAGCTCAATTCTTGTTGTATTGTGTTATAAATATGATTTTGAGTTTGTACGAAGTTAGTCTCATTTTTTTATTTTTATATCAGCTTAATTACATTTATTTGTAAACTTTTTCATTTATCTATACATTTCGATATTTTTTATGTGGCCATTGATTCAATTTTGGATAAATAAGGTGTTGTGTTTGATCTCTGATTATGTTTTCTCAAAGACTTGATCATTCGATTTGTAAGTACAATATTTGAAATACATATGTTGGAATCTTTCTTATCTTTTACTGACAGTGATTTCTTGAATCGATTTATGGTCAGTTCATGTGTCGTTTGGATGACATTTTTTGGTTTATAAAGGAGGGTGAATTTGTGAGTTCATATATTTTTAAATTTGATGCAACGTGATTCAATTTGAGTATTTAAATATCTGATTCACATTAACATGTGAAGAGTTCACATGTAGTTCTTATGGAATCCATTTGTCAAGATAAATTGTCATTCTATACATTTAATACAAGTGAACGATAATGACATGAAACTGATAATATGATATAAAATGTTTAACGTCATCATTATGTGATGGAAAATACAACTTCAACCCTTGAACATCATTCCTATTTACGTGCTTTGTGTTCTTTAAACATGTGGCCTCGTTATGACCAACTCTCCCACACCGATTGCATTTCCTAATATTTAGCTTAACTTGTATTATTACTCATATATGAAAAGTTGAGGTTATAATGATAAGCATTCTGCACAATTAATATATCGGCATTTAATGGCACGAACATGGTACATTCGAATATTTTAATGCAGACAAGTGAAATGACAGTTGAAATGTTCATCCCGACTTTTAAAAAATGTAGAATTAAATAGTTTTTTTCAACTGTTTAAATGTCGAAATGACGGAAAGCATTTAATGGGGTATGACTCGAAGACATTTTTTCATAACATTAAACCCCTGTTTGGTGGGGATCAAAATTAGAATTTTAGTAGATTTTGATAGAAATTGATGGAATAAATGGTTGAAAAGTTGTATGACACATAAAATATGTGGTTGAAATGAATTATTGACTTTGATTAAGATTAAAATCTAAATTTTAATCAGTCGAATGAATTCATTGTAGTTCGCAAATCTACACGAGAACATACTTGTGAAGTGGGTATTCGCTGAAATGATCACAGGCAGACCCGAGCNGTACAGTTCCTGATGACGAAGATTTATTTGTCCAGCAGCTGTTCGAATCAAAGAAAGCTTTGCAAGAAGCCGTGCACCAGATTGCTTTGACACACAATTTTGAGTTTAAAGTTAAAAAATCGGACAAGTCGACGTACACAATTATCTGTATGGACGACAATTGCCATTGGCGTTTGCGAGCGACGAAAATGGATACGAATGACTGCTTTGTAATTCGTAAGTATGCACGGGAACATACTTGTGAAGTGGGTATTCGTCAAAATGATTACAGATAAGTTCGATCATGGTATATTGGTTGACAGATAATACACAAGTTTCAGGACCCACGGACGATTTACAAACCTGCAGATATCATCAATGACATCCGTCAGGAGTATGTGGTGGTCATGAGCTACTAGAAGGCCTAGAAAGTTAAAGAATGTGCATTGGAGGATTTAATGGATTCAATTGGGAAGAGTTATGCCAAATTGATCAGATATTGTCATAACATGGGGAGAACTAGCCCTATAAGTTAGATACGAAGGAATGTTGATTATTGTTACATGTCAAGATGCTAACATCCAAATTTACCCTCTTAAATTTGACATAGCCGATGGAAAGAATGATATAACGATGCGTTAGTTCTTCACGAAACTGAAGAAAGTAATTGGGGACGTCGAGAACCTTGCATTTGTGACTAACCAGGGACAAACAATAACAAATGGTGTAGATAAAGCTTTTCCTGAGGTACATCATGATTATTGCATGTACTAAATAGAGGGAAACCTAAAGGCTAAGTATTGGGGCAATGACATCGTTGCATTGTTTAGAGAGCTGCAGAAGCTTGCAATTTCTAAGAGTTTGATAAGTTCATGGTTGAAATAGAAAAAATCACACAATACATAGGATTATCTAACAGAGATAGGGGTCGAACATTGGGCACATGATGACATTGAACAATGTGAAGTAGTTCAATGCATTATTTAAGAAAGATCGAGAGTTACCAATTCTCACAATGATTGAGCACATTCGTAACAAACTGTAACAGTGATTTATGACCGACATGAGGAATCACAGAATTACACAAGTGTGCTAACCTCGGTTTAGAAAGGTAAACTTTTCAAAACTATGGAGGTGGCAATAAAACTAAGTGTAGAACCACTGGATCAATTTCGCTTCCCCATGAGATTCGGACATAATATCTAATATGTTGTACACTTGAATGATAATACCTACACGTGTAGACAATTTCAGTTTAAGAGTTTTTCGTGTGCTCATGCAATCGCAGTGGCTATATATAAAATATTCCCACCACACAACTTATGCTCATTATTACATGGCTGATTATTGGAGAGCAGCATATGTCGAAACTATATTTTCTCTACCAAATGAAGCCGAATGGGAAATTCCAGAATACATTTTCACACTTAGAGGGTGTTTGATAGAGATTAAAATCGAATTAAAATTGAAAAATTAGCCGTTATTGTTGACTTTTATTAAACGGGTGGGACCCAATAACGACTATATTTTCAATTTTAATTGGATTTTAAGTCGTACCAAACAGGCTCTTAATAATTAATTGCCACCCGAAGTTTGACGACATACTTCTAAACGTAGACGTACGTCTTAGAGGGTGTTTGATAGAGATTAAAATCGAATTAAAATTGAAAAATTAGCCGTTATTGTTGACTTTTATTAGACGGGTGGGACCCAATAACGGCTATATTTTCAATTTTAATTGGATTTTAAGTTGTACCAAACAGGCTCTTAATAATTAATTGCCACCCGAAGTTTGACGACATACTTCTAAACGTAGACGTACGTCTTTAATACCATTTACTGGAGAATTTTCCCAACCGCGTAGGTGCGGAAGGTGAGGTGCAATACGAAATATTCGTCAATTTTATACAAGTCAAATCCCACTACATAATAATTCGACGGATGTGTAACATCTATTTAAATCATATGTAATCTCTATTTATAGTACGTTATTAATGTATGCCATATTTCGATGATCGTGTTTGGTTTTTTCATTAACTATTAAAATGTTGCAATTAAGACCACATACTTTAATGTTTGTTTTATTTCAGATTAAATATATAATTACATTAAAACTAAAAAAATTTGAATCATTTTCAAACCAATTATTACAACTAAATATATTCACAATTACATAAACAATGCTTATATTTTCAAAAAATAATAATAATACAATATACTGCGAATCACAATTATATGCATACAAGTCGGACGCTAGCTTCATCCTCCAATTAACAATGTGTGTTTGGTTTATCAACTTTATACCACGTTCAATACTCAAAAACTCAATGCACTTCATTGCGAAAACTCCACAATTGCACCTACGTAAATAATAATATGTTAGTCAAAATATATTCACAGTTACACAAACAATGCTTACATTTAACAGAAAAAAAATATATGATTCTGCAGTCGTCGTCTTTTTCACGACGGCTAGTCTATCCTGTACTGCAATGTCTACTGCTCTAGCCATCATGAGAACAATGGTCGTCATCGCTTCAGTATACACTCGAGCTGGCCCTGTATGGTACAATTGTGATCGGAGTCGTACACGTACATCGTTGACAGAACGAATACAATCTCAATTGTAAAGCAATGCAAGTTCACTACTACTGGGACATATACATGTGTCCAACTCATCCATGACTTTCCCCATCTCAGATCGAGCCATGTCACATACTCTTTATGTAATGGGACAATGTGTACCAGTCCGATCCGCTAAAGATCATGTTATGCTCAATTTGGATAGCACTAAAAAACTCGCAACTCATGATAACTCGATCAGAAACATCAAAAGATTTCGAGTATCTCTAAGCCCAATCGAGCAATAGATCTATAGACATATCGACGTGCTACAATTAGGAAAAACAAATAAAGATATAAATAATAATTATGTGAACAACACGAATAACAATGAAAGAGGCAGTTACGTTGTCAGCTAGCCACGCTCCCCTCTTCAATACATCATACAAAAACGAAAAAAATATTAAAAGAAACAAAATGAAAAATAATTGATGGAAAAGAAATTAAATTAAAAAATTACAAGATTTAATTTAAACAAAAAAAAAAGAAATAAAAAAGCATACATACATAATGGAAAAAATGAAAAACAAAAAGATTGACGAAAATAAAATAAAAAAAAAAAGAAATTGAAAAAAAAAATATAAGATTTATGATTGAAAAAAAAATGAATTAAATTGATTAAGAAAATTAAAATTGAAAATGAAAAAAAAAAGTCAGGATCCGGACGACCCAGCTTGCCATGTCCAAGTGGCCCTGGGTCTTCCGAATCCGGATGACCATATGCCTCCCTTTACTGATGTCCGGGCAAATCTGAAAAAAAAAAATAATAATAATAATAAAGAACAAATCTCTATTTGGTGGGAATTAAAATCAGATTTTTAATAAATTTTGATAGAAATTGATCAATGTGCAGCTAAAAAGTTGTGGAACCCATAAAATATATGATCAAAATTAATTGTTGATTTTTCTTTTTTACTTATATTGAGGTCTAAATTTTAATTGGTATCAAATAGGGACTAAGCCTATGAAAATACTAAAAGTTACGTAGTTTACTAAATAAGTTTGACCTTACGTGCGGAATTATTTTATTAAAAGCAACATGTCAATTTTTAATTGTTTCTAGATGATTATGCACACAATTCAACTATCCTATATTTGAATACCACAGTTTGTAATAAGGAAAGCAATAAATAACAGCAATACAATGACGGAGAAACCCAACTGGATAAAAATTTCAGGACCAAGCTAGTTACCTTCACTATAGACAATATGGAGTACAGTCCGTTGCCAGCCAAGAAAATCCCACTAGTTCCCGCACGTTGTAATTCATGTAATCTCCAAGATCTGTTGTTTCTTCCAGACTCACGATCTGCTAACGTAGACACCATCTACCCAATCTGCTAAACTTCCCGATCTACCTCCTGTAGCTTCCAAGACCCACTGTTTCCTTCCAGCTTTCTGATCTTCTTCAATTGTCTCTTCCAAATGGATTTTCAAGAATCTCTAATTCTTGTGATTTTCTTGTGCTTGCAATCCAACATTTCTCAACCTCCAGAAACTTTTTAAATTCAACTGAGAAAATACCTAAGGATGTTTAGGAAGTAGGTGTTTTGGATTATTCAATTTGATATTTTCCCAAAACTTGGTTTCTAGATCTCAAGAATAGTATGGATGAATCACCAAATAATTTAATTATGCTCTTGAATCTCTAAAATGATGTGAATGTGTTATGCAATGAAGGTACAATGAAGTAACCACTAATTTTCGTGCAAGAGCCTCTGTATTTACAGTTGGAGGTGTATGAGCAGTATGGGCCGTTTAAAACTCTTCAAAAACGTCAACTAGGTCTGGCCGCAAAAATATGTCGTTCGAGGGAGGGAGTCTGTTGCTCGAGAAAGGACGAAGTGAAAGACGAGCGACGATATTACTATTTTTGTCGCTCAAGTCAAGTCTTGATGACAATCTAACGAAATTCCGACACCGAGTTTTCCTTGTTTTCAACCTCAAACCCCAACCTAACAGTTTATGTAAAATTACATCCAAATTCTTGACTTTTTACAATTGTTCAATTAAGACTCTTTTGTTCACAAATATGTCAATTAAAATATTGGACCTAACAAATATGAATGCCTATGGAAATATGAAAGGTAAGAAATGTGTAAAGAGTAACTGTGACAAACACTAGGATTTTCAAGTACTCGTCCGTTTAAAAACCCATGTGAAAAATAGAAGACATCACTATGGTTTTCTAAAAATGACGGAAAAAATGATAAATCTCTTGCTTGCAATTCTCCGTATACTTGCTCATTCATAAAACAACATCCCCAAGACAATGTGGTGTTCTTTGGCTCAGTTGTGTGACCCCAATTAGTTCAATCGATTTCATATATATAGCTTGAGGTTTTTCGCTCTAAAATTTGTGCCAAAATATGCCTAATATACCCCTCAATTGTTGTCTAAATGTAGCAGATTCGGCCTAAAATTTTAATTCGTGCTCGACCCCATGCGAAATTGTATTATTTAGTTTTTCCTCTTGCTCAAGCAAGAACGCTTAGCATATTTTTCATTCTCAATGCATTCAAAACATATACACCCTCTCTTTTTCTTTAGGGTATGCTTCGGAGTTTTAGGGCATTGACTATGAGTCGATTTAAAGTATCGATTTTGAATGTTTTAAAACAAACCAATTTTGAATAGTTTTAGTAGAGATTTTTTAAATATTTGATTTAAGTTAGTATTTTTACTTATAAGTAAATTTTATAATTATAAGTTAATTTTGTACTTTTAAATAATTTTTATATATAAGTGATTTTTTACTTATACAATACTTTTTATTTTTTAAAAGTGAATTTTTATCTTATTAGTAGTATTTTTTTTCTTTGTAAATAAATAATTTTTCACAAAAGTGATTATTTACATTACAAGTAAATTATTTTATTATAAAGTAATATTTTGCTTGTAAATAATTTCTTAAGTTAATGTATTTTTATTTAAAAGTTAGATTTGAACAAAATATATTGATCGAAAATAATTATTTTATTGTTTGTAAAATTAGAAAAGAATGTGAGAAATTGTCAAAATTTATCGATTTGATTGATTGAAAAAAAAGGTCAAAATTACAATATATCGATTTTGGGTGATTTTTAAACCATCAAAAATCAATGCCTAAAAAATTAGCAAGCACCAACTATCTCAACCTTCATAAATAGTGCCATTCAAATTGGGTCAAGATCGGTGATAAAACTCTCAAACAGGCCCTTAATCTTGTTCAACATATTGTCCAGCTTGGTTGTTTCCCATAACATAAAAATGGAATAAAAAGTCAATAGAAACATGTTCATCACAACTTACAACTATATGAAATTTTAGTTACGAAGTTTAAAATTCAGGGCTACATGACAAAGTTTTGTAAAAGTTTTAGTTGATTTAAATAAAAGTTGATGACACATGTGATTGAAAAATTGATAAAAGTTGTGAGTCTTTTGATATGTGCGGTAAAATTATTTGACCCGTTACAAAATTCATGAAACTTTAGCAAAATTTTGTTAATCCCACGTTTAATACAGATTCTTAAAATCAAATTTTTTCAAATTCATTTTCAATCATACGTTTTTAAAATAAAATAATTTTACACATGAACCCGTAAATTTTTCGTACTTTTTAACCATATGTTCTTTAAAAAAAAATCAATTTTCACATTTTTTATCCTTAAAAAATCTACATCAACACATCCCCTAAACAATCACAGCCACTTATCAAATACCTCATTTTTTTATCATAGAGTTGAGTTGCATTTCCATCAAAAGAACTTTATTCAGAAAAATACATTATTCAGATACATTTTTCTAATTAAAATCACAAGTAAATTAAACACTTAGCAGGATACCTGCTGATAATTCATAATTATGTCAAGTACTTGCGCAGCAATTTACTAGGAATCGAACTCAATCTTGATACCATTTATTCGCACAGGTTTACTCTTCGGGACCAATGTCACAAGTACCTTGTCATAATCCAGTGCTCCTAATTCCTCCAACACTTCGGAAATCCTAAATTTTTTATTTTTTTTCACATTCATCCGGTGTCCATGGGGCAAATTGCTGAAGCTCCCCAAAAACTCAGTATTGTCTGGACGACAAGCATTCACGTCGTCTTCATTGATATACACATTGAATTTAATATAATTTCCTTTATCATATTCTATTCCCTCTATAACGAGTATCTCCTCTGGTGATCCACTTCCCAACTTCTTTGGTCGTTTGACAATCACATTTATGGGTTTGTCCAATGTTACTGGGAAAACCTGATCAGTGTCGGGGGCAGAAGGCAATGTTTTTGCCTTTGCCCGAGGTTTTGGCTTTGTACTCACATCGAGCCATGGAATGGGCACGTCTTCATAGGTATATCCAAGTTTTGTGGGATCGAGACAATCTTGAATTCTCACTCTTACAGGCTTTGCCTCCTCATTGTAGAATATGAAGTAGGCATTTAACCAATCAGGGTCTGTAAAATTGGTTCCTTTGAGTTGATTCATCCATATGGTCCACATCCGATCAACATTTGCATGGTGAGCAAAGAAAATTGGGTCTCGAGCGGCAGAGTACAAGGCACCCATGTTGACTGGATTGCTAAGGTCGACTACAGTTCCTGTCCAAGAATGCACGTGATTATGAGGAGTTTGCTCAATTTGACCTGTGCCATCGAGTGTGGAGATATCATCACCGGCCCTATAAGGACTTCCGAAGAAATCAGTTCGAGTCTTTGATTGGGTAATCATTTGGGTATACATTATGGCAAGATTGTATTTGATCTGATCGTTCGGTGGTACTGGTGGATCGCCGTCGGACCATTCTAGATTGACCACCGACGGTGGCAAGTGAGCTGGGTTGCGAAGGCAGTCGTAAAGAGGTGATGTGACAGTAGAATTGTACATTGGTGGAATTTGCATTCCTCCAGGAGCATCCCAGTTCCAAAATGGTAAAGCAAAAGTATCATCATCAATCAAATTTTGGCAGATTTTCTCGAAAAAATACACGTACCATCTATGCCAGGGGAAAAACAGCCAAGAACCATGGATTTCATATAACAGCTTTGGATTTCCCTGTAGAGTGTAACCTCCATCGCAGTAGGCGCAATGGACATTTGCTTGTTGCCGGAAATTGCGTGGATCAGCCGGAGAAAGGTTCCTCATTTTCTGAATGGCCGCCGAATACTTTTTGTAGTAATCTGAATCAACAGTGACTGACTGAGCAGCCATTCGAGTGCGGACAGTGGTGGCCGAAGGAACATAATCCTTAATCCCAGCGGCCGCCGGAGGGCAGCAGTTGATGGGTGTGTCGTTGGGTTGTGTGGCATCAACGCAATCTTTGAAGTCAGGGAGCGCTGGCTTAGCTACGGCCATCGGATTTGCAGCAAGACTTGTGCTATAAAGGCCGCCTAAGCCGAGAAGAACATCCCTCCTGTCGAGAGTCCCTGGAGAATTCTCGCCATTTTTGGAGGTGGTTTCAGGTCTTTGGTCATCATTTTTCGCTTTGCATGTAAATTTTACGGCAGGGTTTTTTCTTCTATTATTGGAAAAGGAAGATTTATTGGAAGAGAAGGAAGAAGAATATGGAATGCAATTTGTTGCAGATGCAATTGCACAAAAAGAAGCCATCTGTCTAGTTTGCGGAAGTACCACCATACTCCCCCTATTTATACTAAAAATTATACTTGGTGTACATAATGGACACCATAATGGTGTCCATAATGGACACAAGGTGCCCCTATTAGACTAACCTTTTTTTTAAACTATTTGAATATATTTTTTATTGACTCATTTTTTTTTTTTAACCATTAATAACTTATTATTCACTTATCATGCATATATTTCGTAAAATCCACAATTTATAACAACTTAAAAAATCAAAACTTTAACAGTCATGAACCGTAAATGGTTACTCTACCTTTTGGATGAAATCTGAGTGAGGATAACAACACTCAGTGCTTATTTTGTCACGAATTAGGACGACACTAGCAAAGTTTCTTATAATTTATCAAACAATTAACAAGGAAACAGCTCTACCTATGACCAATCATAAGCTACAGTTCATGTAAAACATGGATTTATTGCTTGAGCTAGCATTAATCAAGTGAATAGTTTGAAGAGGGACTACAACGAGAAAACTAAGATCTATCCTCCATCAATTTAGAGTTAAATATATGAATTGTCTTCCATCACTCTGCTATTAGTTCAATTAAGTTCATTTTGTGGAAAATATAAATAAACTACATATTGAACAATCAAATCCTGACAACTCTACTTTCATTTATTGTTGATAAAGAAGTTAAGGTATTTATTCACATGTAATTCTTCGCTGACAAATAAAGTGCTTGTTTGATAAAATTTAAAATTTTATCTCAAACTTTATTTTAACAGAACATTTTATGATGCTCATTTCAATAACATTTGTAAAACATTTATAAAAAATTTTGTCTCACAACCTCTAAATATTATATGCTTACATTCCACGTGCTCTAGCAGTTCTCGAAGAAGGAATTGTACACTAGTGCTAAATTGCACAATGACCAGACAAAAATTTCACAGTTGTCATAAGACCACCACGTTTTCCCCATGCTCGTCTGTCACCTTTTCTATCTACGTTATCCTTGTTTGACAAAACATTTCAAAGATGGCAAAACTTTTCCAAGATTATTAGTTAAAATTTATTTTTAAATTTACATTTCATTAAACCCACAATTTTTATATACTTTT
>CAIGRL010198828.1:0-19040 GCA_903798325.1 Fraxinus xanthoxyloides | reverse complement strand
TCTCTCCCTCCCTCCCTCCCTCCCGCGTCTCTCTAGTAGAAGTGGTTGTGCACAAAGCAAATAATCGCTGTCAGCCTATGCACATGTCTCTCTCTAAAACTAACTTTTAAATTTCATCCTATAAGCAGAACCATTCTCCAAAAATCACTCTTCTTCAAGAACACCCATCCCATCCAAATTTATAAACTTTTTATATACTTTCAACAGATTGAACCTCATCCTTGATCATCAAAAGTCAAAAAGTTTTTATTCAACTTATAATCTTTTAGGGAACAAAGAAGAAGAATGGTAGTGAAGATGATGAAGTGGAAGCCATGGCCTTCCATTTCATCCAAGAAAGTTGAGGCCAAGATCACCATTCATCAAATTAAGGGCCTGATCATAGCATCACAACTCAAAGATTCTGCAAGATTTGTGGTTGAGATCAAGTGGAAAGGGTCAAAGGCCAATGCTTTCAGGACTTTAAGAAGAAGTTTGAGGAGGAATTTCACAAAGGAGGAAACTTTAAAAGAAGATGGAGTTGTTGAGTGGAATGAAAAGTTTCAGAATGTGTGCAATTTGTTAGCTTACAAGGAGGGTTTGTTTCATCCTTGGGAGGTTTCATTTACTGTTTTTAATGTGAGTTTTCAACTGAGATTTTCTTTGTTTTTGATGGATTTGAGTTTTGAGGATGGTGTTAATTAATGCTGTTTGACTTTTTTTTTTTTTTTTAACTTAATTGGTTTAGCATTTATTGCTGAGAAGATCATGATGATAAATTCATTAGTACGCGACGTTTAAAGTAAGCTAATAGAAAATCTTGTTTTTGGAAAAATTGAGGTAAATATTCTTGGTTTTCTTTTTCAATAGAATGATCATGCATATTTCTCTAGTTTTTACCTTTGGGAGGAAAAAGGTTTGATCCCTTAAGCTCCTAAGTTTTTGTTCGGTAAAATTTGGAATTAATAGGATGATTTCTTTGGGCTGTTATTGAATTGTTGAGTTACTATTTCAGGTTCATTCTCTTGCAGTTTACTAGAATTTGGTTCTTGGTTTTTCATTCTGGTTCACTTACTCGGAATATAATCATAAATTTATGACATATTTGGTAAGGTAGATTAAACAGTGCTCGACAACAATAAAGAAGAAAAAAGTCCAAACCCTGTCAATATACGCTCCACTACTGTCTAGTACTATACTGTGTACCAACTTGTGCAAAGTGTGAGGCTTTTGATCTTGTGGTTGACAATTCCTTTGGGAGATTGATCCTACCAAGGTTTTCGGTAGTGGGCTTGATTTTTTTATTTTTTTTTAAGATAAAAATTACTGTTATAATCTGTTCCACAATTTGGTTGATTTTATTGATTAGGACTGTTATGGCATATACCCTGCTTTAGTGATTATGTCAAACTCAACAACGGGGAAATGGTTGAACTAGTCAGCTTCATAAACCATGTGAATATGCCGATGGTTAATCCCTTTGAAGATCCGAATACTGATCCGTTGTTGTAAATTAGGGCTCGAAGCATGGAACAAATGGCAGGATCCCAATTATTGCAACTGGAATGTTGAACCTTGCAGACTTTACGTCTCATGTAGAAAACCAGGACAGAGAAATCACGATTCCCCTGGATATGCCCGGTGCCAGCATTGATAATAGGCCTTTACTTTATGTAAGACACCTTCACCATTGGTATCTTTTATTTATTTGTTAAGTGTGATCCTTTTTCATTAAGAGAATGTTTGGTACGTTGTACTAAACAGGATAGCGTGTAGTCCACCTTACCAAACAAATCATCTATGTTTTGCATATATGTTTGTTCTGTTTGATTCTATGTATGTTTTACCAAGAGTTGCATTCATTTGCAGCTGACCATCATCCTTCTAGAATTGAGAAATGTCGAGGAACCTTCAGGAATGATGATGAGACCAATTGTTTCTTTTCCTCTTTTGCCCTGTTATGGAGAAATCTCCCCAACGGAGAGAGAAGAGAATTCCATTCTCAAAGCCAGCCTGAAAAGAGTGAATATTTTTATGGGTTTATCTAGCCGAAGGGCTAAAAAGAAAGGTAATGAAGAGGAGGGCAGTGATGGAAGGAGCTCGGTCAGAAGCGAGGAAATTTACCCACTTGATACGGAATCACTTGATGACTCGGAAGAAGGGGACTCAGAGGAAGGGAAGGAAGATTCCGGTGGTCAGAACTCATTCAGTTATGGAACTTTGGCCTATGCAAATCATGCTGGGACGGCAAGTTACTCAAACACGAGTAGTAGTGAAGATGAGGACTGGATATACTATAGCCATAGCAAGTCGGATGTAGGGAAAATGTTTGATCAGTCCATCCAGCCGACTTCGAAACGTAGAATCCTTCCCTGGAGGAAAAGGAAACTAAGCTTCAGATCTCCTAAAGTTAAAGGAGAGCCCTTGCTGAAAAAATATTATGGGGAGGAAGGTGGGGATGATATTGATTTTGATCGCCGGCTACTTAGTTCGTCAGATGAATCCACTTTTGGGGTATGCTTCCATCTCGTGGCTTTCTTTTATTCCTTCATTACATTACATTGTGATAAATGTAGGACTTGCTTCTGACAATGTCTATCTATTTGACTGCACCAGAAAACCGAAGAAGGTTATGCTGCAAAAATGCTATCTGCCTCTGCATTTGGAGAGGACAATTTTGCTGTGGGTAACTGGGAGCAGAAAGAGATAATCAGTCGCGATGGACATATGAAGTTACAAACACAAGTTTTCTTTGCTTCGATTGATCAAAGGAGTGAAAGAGCAGCAGGCGAAAGTGCATGTACAACCCTGGTAGCCGTGATTGCTGATTGGTTACAATCAAACTCTGATGAAATGCCGATCAAGTCCCAACTCGACAGCCTGATCCGTGAAGGTTCATTAGAGTGGAGGAATCTCTGTGAAAACGAGACCTATAGAGAAAGGTTCCCAGACAAGCATTTTGACCTGGATACAGTTCTCCAGGCTAAAGTTCGTCCAATTTCTGTTGCACCGGAGAAGTCCTTCATTGGCTTCTTCCATCCAGAAGGACTAGAAAATGGAGATTGTGATTTCCTCCATGGTGCGATGTCGTTTGACAACATTTGGGATGAGATTTGTCGAACTGACATGCATTGCTCTCTGTCTGGTGACCCATTAGTTTACATTATTAGCTGGAACGACCACTTTTTCATCTTAAAGGTTGAACAAGATTCATACTACATCATCGACACATTGGGCGAGAGGCTTTATGAGGGCTGCAATCAAGCATTCATCTTGAAATTCGATCGAGATACAACCATCCATCAACGTTTCGAGCCTAAAAAATCAGACAGTGAACGTATAACCTATGAGAAAAAGGAAGTGCAGGAGGGCAGTTGCAAAGGACAAATTACTGTCAACAGCACTAATGTGCAAGGAAATAGTGAAGAAGAACAGAAGATAGTCTGCACCGGAAAAGAGTCGTGCAAAGAGTACATTAAGTGCTTTTTGGCTGCAATCCCTTTGAGGGATTTGCAAGTTGATCTGAAAAAAGGATTGATGGCATCAACACCTCTTCATCATCGGTTACAAATTGAGTTCCATTACACAAGGCACTTACAACCCGTGATAGAGTCTTCCATAGTCAAAGCAATTGCTGATATACCGGAGATACAACCCTTGGAAGTACCCGAAGAATTATAGTCTAAATTTCTTTCGTTATTTTCGTATTGTGTTTCCTTATAAAAGAGTAAGAACGTATCTTTTTTATACTGTCTGGCCAAGCTATTCCTTCTTCCCTTACGTTACACAAATGAACAGATCATGTGTGTAATTGAAATTAGTACAAGATTATCCCCCTTTGGTTTAGCTCTTAGAATATACTTGGCTGATTTAACACCAAAGCTGCTGCTATTTGCTATAAGATTGAAGCATCATTCTTATTTAGGTATAGTCTAGGGTGGCCCTTGTCATTGTACTTAACCGATAAACATTAGGAACAACACAAGATTTTTAATTTCTTTTTCTTCCTTAAAAAGTGTCGACCTTACCATGAAAGTTTTATCGAATGGAAGTTGTCATTCATCATAGATAATAATTTTAGGTGACCCCTCACTCTTCTTGCACTCGAACCATATGGGATCATATTGTGACATTCACTGGATTATAGTGCGACAAAGTTGAAAACCCGGATGCCAAGAAAAAGAAAATAGTTGAATGTTTGGTAAAGCGAACTATGGCTTGTCTGGTAAAGCGTACTACTAAAATTTCATCCTTTGTAATGTTCAATATAATTGCATACCAAACCTCGATACACCAACTTTGGAGACAAGAATCTGAACAGTTAATTACTAAGCATCTGTAAATGTGAAAGCATCGAAATATCCCAAAACGTCCTCTGTTCCACCTATACATCCCTTTAATAAAAAAGCCTTGGAGGCACCACTTTTCCACCCAAAATCCTGCACAATTCTTCCTTAAACTCTGAAAGCATCGAAATATCCCTCTCGTAAAACAAAATCTGTAAATTCTGTAATAGGGACCTAAGCCTATGGCAATCCTCGAATGTCTTTCGTATTCCTCTAAGCCCTGTTGTGTAGAGAATAACTGAATCACTTCCCCCTGGTGGACACTTCTCTTCGAATTCTAGTAGAGAATCATTTTCTTCCTCGATTTTTCGTGTTTTTAAGGGTGGTGGTACTGGCTCCTGATCACCCAATATCCCCCTTTTCTTTTTCTCAATTCTGGATCTTCTCTCTGCCTCTTGGGCTTTCACTTCTGTAATTGCCTGCTCAAATGCTGCAAGAGGGTTGGGATCAGAAAGTGTTCCAGAATCTAAATCCGGCTGCCTGAAACATGATATATCAATCTCCGATAAAAGAATATCCTTTCTCTTCTCTCCTAAAATTTGATTAGTTTCACAAACCTCTTTCTGCTGTTTAGATGAATGAACAATCTCCAATTTTTCTTCAAAAATATTCGGGATCTTCGACTTTATTGATGGCCTAACGTTTTCTTTATTATTGATTTCATCGTCAAACTCCATTTCTTGATCTTCCAGGTCCTTCATTAGCTCTGATACGTCAATGATTTCTGGTTCTTGCACTGGAACACTGATTTCAACGCATTTGTTGGGCTCTTCTTGGATTTGCACAAGGGCAAGACGAGGCGAGGAATACGATTTCGGGGGTGAAGTGTAGAGATTTTCATCCAATGCATTTACCTGAAGAACTTTTTCTGGCTTTAAGTTGCCAGTTGCCTTGAAAGTCTTCAATTTTTTCAGTAGCTTCCCTTCATTCCCTTCATATTTTTTTCATTTTTCCTCTGAATCTTGCTTTCAAAAATTCCGAGGTCTAATTTCCAATATTTGCAGAGATATTCAAGAATTTTTGAGTGCAAAATATAAGGTAAATACGGGTTTAATATATTGGTGAAATTAACAACAGATACTACTTTATTTTTCAGACGTCACACAGGAAAAGGCGTGAGAGAGTTAACGTCTATGATGATTTTTCGTGGATTTTAAAATTTACAAAATGATTTGTTGGGTCTATGGAATATAAGCCCTTGAGCTCCATTATTAAATAATAATAGTAATAATAATTTTGAAATAGTATTTTTTGAAGAATATGTGGTTAAAAAGTAAGAAAAAATTTTGAGTTTATGGGTAATATTATTTTATTGAGAAATATGTGGTTGATAAAAAAAGAGAGAAATATGGATTAAAATTTAATAGGGACATTGTCATTTTCTAGAGTTAACTTATTATTGAGTGGTACATTGATACTTTCACAGCCACTCTTTCATTTTTATAATGAGAAATATTATTACCAAATTTAAAGTAATTATGGATATAAATGACAATAAAAGTATACGACAAGGCATATTTAAATGACAATAAAAGTATACCACAAGGCAGGATATTTCATAAGTCAAAGAGTAATGAAATTCGTCATCAACTATTACAATAATAATTCTATGTGACAGCTTGCTCGTTGAGGTTCTTTAATTGTCATATCAATGTAATTATTTTATTAATCCAAAATACATAGGGGGTGTTAATAAAATTAATGAATTTATATTTTTTTTCTTTAATGCATACATATTTATTATATTGATCAAAATGAACTTGTGAAATTTCAAGTACGATTCAAATTCATAAAATTATAATTCGATATCATATTTCATTATCTATAAAATTTATTATTTATGCATCTTATCTTCGATAATTTGTTGTGTATTTTTAATATTGTATAATTACATTTTCTATTATTGATAATCTAAAATAGTTGAAGAGCTGTTATCAAACAATTGAATGCACGTATTATTTGATTCAATTATTGCTATTATAAATAAAATATTTAAAAAAATAAATAAATATTTTCAAATTTATATATATAAAAAATAAAACAAAAAAGATTCGAATAACGAAAAAGCATCTTCCTCAAAAAATGGTCAGCCCCACCACTCCACACGTGCCACCTCACACGTGGCTCCAAGCTCTAATCATTAATTAACGGTCTCTCCCTCTCCTCTCTGCCTCCCAAAAAAATTTAAATTTTAAAAGGAAAATAAAAATAAAAATAAAAAATAACAGAGTTTCTCTCTCTAAAATTCACCACACTTCCAAATATAAATTTGCGCAGACTCTCACGTTATCCCTCTTTTTCTCTCCACTGTTTTTCTCTCTCTATCTTCCACTAGTCCATCAATGGCGATCTGAAAGAGAGAGAGAGAGGGGGAGGGTGAGAGAGTGGAGGGAGAAAAATATTTTTATCTTTGTGTGTATTCATTGGCCTGGAATTTTGCAGCATTGTTTTGCCCTATAACCCTGCTCTCATATGTAGTGTTAAGAAAGAATTAGACATTGATAGTTCATTCTGGTACACGCATTGTAGGAAGAATGTCATCGTTTGATTCATTGGACGCGTTTTTATTGGCTGCTAGCAGAGCTTGTTCTTGTCCCCTCGCAATTTTTATTCAGATCCAGGTACAATTCTCTCTTCAAAAAGTGAGAAAGCATTTTTTTTTTTTTTTTTGCCTTTTTAATTTTTTTATGCTTTTGCTTTCTTATGGAGCGAAAAGGAGAATCTTTGCTTTTAGTACGTTTCGGATCTGTCATCCGAGGATTATTAATTTAGCTTGGGAATTCTTAAATGTTTTTGTGTCAGGGAGAATGTGACTGCATTTTTTGGCTTTGAATGTTACTGATAATTCAAATTAAGTGGCAACGGTGCAATTGAACTTTCTTTCCCAAGGTTTAGTTTGAATTTTGAATTCATTTTTCTCCAAATTCTTGTATGATTTGAATTTCACGTTAAATGTTTTTGAGTTACAATGGCAGTTGGTTTGGATCTCATGAGTTCTGATACATGAAACATTGCATTGTTTGTGACGGAGATTATCCCTTAGATTTTATTTATTTTTATGATAAATGAGCAATAAGAATTTTGTGTGATCAAAGTTTGAAATTGAAATTGGGGATTTGGCAGGATGGAGTTATTTATTATTTGCATTGATTTGGTTTTGTTTTGATTTAGAAGATTTCAGCATTAGTTTAAAGGATTTTTTATTATTTTTTGATGTCTAAGTAATATGCTTCAAGATCATTGCTTATCTGTGCATCAAATTTGGATAGCTAAGGACGGTCAAATGCTAGAAATTCAAAGTTTTCATTGAGTGTTACTTGGTTGGTCATTATATAGTGGCTGCTTTGTTAATTTGAATCACACGCACTTCAGGTGTTGGTTCCTATTTTTAGTTTTGTGACCCAACGAGCATTCATTCTCGTTTGCATTCCGTAGAATCACTTTGTTATTATGAATCTTAACTAGAATTGGCCAAAATAAGATAAAGAGGAAGGAAAAGTTGAATACTTTAGGAAGAATTAGATAGAAAAATATTTTTTTTTATATAGAGCTGATAATTATTAAGTTTACAAGTCCTTGTTCTGACAAAAATTTTGAAAGTCAATAGAGGGACTATGCCGAGAGTAAAGACAAGATTTCATAATTAGCCTTCTCATTTAATAATTGGCCAATAATTTGTGAAAACAAAAGGACTGTTGTTTTACAATTGAAGGGAAAATCAAGTTGTCCCAGAATCCACGTGTATTCTATATTATACTAGTACTATTTCAATCTAATCATACAGTATACTTTCATCTGTAATTCCACAAATATCTGGTTATAACTGTGTGATAAGTATATTGTTTTATCATAAGATAATGTGTCCATATACAGATGTAAAATTATTAAAAATGTAAATAGACGCTTCAAATATATGAAAAAACCATTCTACTAAATAATATTATTAATGATTCTCCTCTAATTGATATTATCTATTTAGAATTATTGACTTTGATACGTGAAACATTGTTGGTTCTGAGGAAATCTTATTAATTATTTGGGATATTGAATATTAATTAATATAGCACGATATCTTACTCTCTCTTTTTTCTTCTTCATTTATGTTATTTCCAGAACAGAGAACATTATTAGTGTTCTTCAATTTATTCATGTCTACCCATAGTAATATCTTCGTATGTATATCTGAGTCCTTTATTGCTGCAGGGATTTTTTATTTGCTTAGCTCTTGCCCTTGGATGGGCTTTGGCTGCTTATGTCAGGTATTATAACTTAATGATCTAGTGTTTAACATGGTTGATTATGCTTTGGTGATGGCAGAAAGCTCAATTTTTTTTAACTTATTAAAAATTTCTTGTACAGGCGTAGAGAGATAAGACAGATGAAGTATAGTATGAAACATGGCAATACCTTTGCTTTTCTATATCATGATATAAATGCCCTTGAGCATTCTACTCAGGTCAATTTGCCAAGAGTTACAGTTGTCATGCCCTTAAAGGGATTTGGAGAACACAATCTGCATAACTGGAGAACTCAGGTGAATTACACTTAGAGGTTTCGTTACTCATATAGTAGTAGCTTAAGCTTTTTAGTTTGCAGGTAACTTTGTATTAGCAATGTGTGCAGATTCATCTTACTAAATGAACCACTAGAAATGCTCCAACAGTAGAAATGTACTTGACAAACCAATTTTATGTTGTCCTGCATTTGTTGCTAATTCCCATCTATTTTCTGTTAGACATATTATTGATCATGTAGAATTCTACTGATTACATGCATATTTTCTCTTGAAACCAGAACTCCTTCGAAATGCACAATTGAGAGTTACTCTTATAATACTTCTCTTCTTTTTATGTAGAGATTCCTCAACCTACTAGTCCTCATAACCAGATGAACAGATTGAGGTTAAAGAAGAAATTCTTATTATCATGTTACGGTTTATGATTGCAGATTACATCTCTATATGGTGGTCCCCTGGAATTTCTTTTTGTGGTTGACACTACAGAAGATCCCGCTTACCATGCTGTATCTCAATTGTTAGCAGATTTTAAGGTCTGTTGTTTCCTTTTAGCTGTTTGTAAGATTGATTTTTTTATTATTTTAACTTATCATATCTTTTTCTGAACATATCGCTTGTGTACCTCTCTTTAATTATAAGAAGATATGATTTAGACATTGTTTTATCATTATTTTGTCCTGCAATCATTATTTGTCATTTTAAGTCTTACGAGAATTCAAGTGTAAGCCAATGACACCTAGCTCAGGTAGCAAAAGGCTGAGTTCTTAGCATTACTTTGCTTCAATGCCCACTAAAAGTGTGGAAGATATGTTTAATTTTATCTCTATTCTCTTTCCACTTTATATTAATCTTAATTCATTATCCAGTTGCATATTTTTTTCTCCAAGATTATATAAATAGGCATGTAATGAAATTATTCTCCTAATGTAATGAAATTATTCTCCTATCACTTCCCCCAAAATTGCAAAGAAAAAATGTAAGGAAGAAAGAAAGAAAAAAATAATAGAGATTTCCGAGTGGATTTTAAGTTTGGTTAAGGGGGGGGAGAGAGAATCTCAAGTTTGGTTAATTGCCCTTATGAATTCATTGGTTCAACACTGAAAATGGAGCAATGTATTGTAATTTTTAGTTCCAAAAGCAACTTGAGGCGTAGTGGATTTTATATTTGTCGTCTTCGTTGACTATTCTCGAGAAGTTGGTGGAAGTTAGAGTTCTCTGGTTTTTTTTTTTTTTCAAGTTATTTTTCCATAATCTTGTTAATTTTGCCAAACTACACCATCTGGGGCACATTTTTCAATTGGACATATTGTATCTCTTAGGAAATTAATATGTTTCTACGTCTGGTGCCTCGTAGACAAATTAATAATTTTTGATTGGATAAAAAGAAAATTCATCATTTTTCTCTCTCTCCTTCATGGCGCGTGATGTGCTGAAAGATTTGGTGGTGTNTCAAGTTTGGTTAATTGCCCTTATGAATTCATTGGTTCAACACTGAAAATGGAGCAATGTATTGTAATTTTTAGTTCCAAAAGCAACTTGAGGCGTAGTGGATTTTATATTTGTCGTCTTCGTTGACTATTCTCGAGAAGTTGGTGGAAGTTAGAGTTCTCTGGTTTTTTTTTTTTTGCAAGTTATTCTTCCATAATCTTGTTAATTTTGCCAAACTACACCATCTGGGGCACATTTTTCAATTGGACATATTGTATCTCTTAGGAAATTAATATGTTTCTACGTCTGGTGCCTCGTAGACAAATTAATAATTTTTGATTGGATAAAAAGAAAATTCATCATTTTTCTCTCTCTCCTTCATGGCGCGTGATGTGCTGAAAGATTTGGTGGTGTGACTGATCATATTGTTAAGGTGGTACATGTTAAAAAGACAAAACACTTTTATGAAGGTTATGAGCACATTCTAAAATATATGTCAGGCATAGATTATTGTCAGAAGTGAGAAGGCAATCAAACTGGTATCGGGGTGGAAGGACGGAATATATCAAACACTGATGATTGGAGCAAATTAGGTATTTTAAAGGGAAAAAATCTGACAAGGAAGTCGGTACTTTTCCTGTAAACGACTTAGCGCTTTGAAAGCCAGAACATACCCGAAATGTGATTTGGGGCCTATCATGTAGTTGCTTCCATGTAAACGATATCAATGAATACATTGGAGAATAAGATATTTTACTTTGGATATGCTGCCCATGCTTGTGCTATTTGATATTTGGTGATGGCCTATTGCATCCTAGCAGTCAGAGATTTATATTGTGAAAAATTAAGTGATCTTTCTTGTTTAAGTTCACACGATTTTTTAATTTTTAGAGCCTTTTAATCCCAAGATAGACTTACATCTATTTATCATTTTCTTGTTTTTTATTCAAGTATAAGCTGTACATATGTTTATGGTGTTATATCGTGACCCTGCTTTAAGTTTCTACCTAAGTAGATATGCTCATTCCTTCCAATCTTTATGATTCTTCGTTCTTACAAAATTCTGTCTCCATGTGTAAACTTGAATATTGTGCAGGATGACGTAGATGTAAGGATTGTTGTAGCTGGTATGTCAACAATAGATTCATAATCAGTTGGTATATAGCTACTTTAATGGTTACTTTTCTGTTAGAAGTATGTAATTATAAATTTATCTGTTCAAAAAGTGGACTTATGTGATAAAGGGTTGCGAGTTGTTAACATTCCATTGTTTAAACACGGTTCTTAATAGATAATCTTTGAAAAACTGAATGGAGTAGATAAGCATTCTATTGGATTTTGTGTTTTACATACAGTATTGTATGTCTTGCAGGTTGGGGTAATCTTGTACGTATTTCTGTGGTTCAATGTCCTATTTCTGGATGATGATGTTAGGTTACATCCTGGGTCGATAGGAGCCCTCACTGCTGAAATGGAGAAAAATCCCGATGTATGCTGATATAAAAACCATTGTTGTAACATTTTTCTAAAGTCATTTTTGGCACTTCAATCTGAGCGATGAGTCTCATTCTTTTATTTATTTTTTTGTTTGCCATAATCTCTTACTTTCATTTTTTCATTTTTTTTCCCTGGCAAAAATATGCAGATATTTATTCAAACTGGATACCCTCTTGATTTACCATCTGGAAGTTTGGGAAGTTACTGCATATATGAATATCACATGGTACAAGTTTATCCGGCATTTGGTATCCTTTAGTTCAATCATCTATTTTTTTTTATTTTTTTTTTGAAAGGTAATCAAATTTTTATTAATCAATGCATAATACACAGGAACTGTATTATTGCTTTAAATCAGAAAGTAACAACATGAAATTGGGCAGCCCGTCTATATGCCTAGTAGCCGCAGCATTAAACCAAGTATACAATATCAAATAAAACAATTCTCTGCTCTGTTGTGCGTGTTAAATCTTCAAAACATCGGTTATTTTTTTCCCTCGACATACACCATACGATGTAACCCGGAATAAGGTCCCATACAAGTTTGCTATCCTTATCTCAAAAATTTTTGCTCCATGCCTTTAACATGTCTTCCATACGTCTCGGCTACACCTAATCCATGTGTTGCGATGCCAGAGTATCATTCCACAGTAAACGAGAAGCATCACAATGAAGGAACAAGTGATCAATTGTCTCTCCATCTCTTTTGCAAATGTAACACCACTCTGTAACATACAAACCCCTTATACGAAGATTATCCACCATTAACACTTGTCCTCTGACCACTGTCCATAATAGAAATGCCACACGTGGAGGCAGTTTACAGCGCATAATCATCTAACTCCCAGTCCTGCGAACCCCGGCCGAAAGCAATGTTCCACCTATAACTCCCATTATGAACATATAAGACATCATTCACCATGGCCAATGGCACCAACACAATATGATACAAAGAAGGAAATACCACCTTAAGTGGTTGATCTCCACACCAACAATCATCTCAAGAACTGAAAGTTGCTCCACCTTCGCCGAATATACCACCACAAACTCACTCTATAAGAACCACGACTCTCAACTGAGCACCATCCCCTCTCCATAACACCATATTTTGCCCTTATAATTTCTCTCCAAAAACTCTCCCTCTCCTCTCCAAATCATCACAACCACTTACCCAGCAAGACCTTATTAAACAGTACGAGACTCCTCAATCTGAGACCACCCAACCTTATGAGAGAACAAACTACACTCCAATTAACCAAATGTAATTTCCTCTCTTCCCCTAATCCTCCCCAAAGAAACTCCCTCTGGATCCTCTCTAATCTTTTTGCCACCGCAACAGGAATAGGAAACAATGACAAGAAATAAGTAGGGAGATTCAACAACGTGGACTTTATGAGAGTGAGACGACCTCCCTTAAAGAGGTATATACGCTTTCAACCCGCTAACTTTCTCTCAACCCTTTTCACAATACTGTTCCAAATCTGTGTGCTTTTAAACCATGCTCCTAGAGGAAGCCCGAGGTATGTCATAGGCTGTTGCGCAACCCTGCAACCCAAAATCGCAGCCAACTCCCCCACGTTATCGACCTCTCCTACTATAATAGCCTCTGATTTCCCAAATTTATTTTCAATCCTGGTACAACCTCAAAGCACTGAAGCAAACGACGCAAATTCCTAAACTGCTCAACATCTACATCACAGAAAATTAGCGTATCATCTGCAAATAGCAAATGAGAAACCTGCAACTGCTTAACAAAAAAGCCCTTAACAAACTTTCTCCAACGGCCTTCTCAAGCATCCTACTAAAAGCTTCTATGACAATGACAAACAGCAATGGAGACAGGGGATCCCATTGCCTCAATCCTCTACTACTACGAAAATAACCCTCCGGAGTGTCATTCACCAAACTGAGAAAGAGACCGTAAAGATACAAAACTAAATTCATTGGCACCACTTCTCCCCGAAACCACATCGCCTGAGCATGTACAAAATAAATCTCCAGTTGACGTGATCATAAGTCTTCTGAATGTCAAGCTTACATAACATTCCCGAAACTCATAAGCACAATCTTGAGTCAATGCATTCGTTTGCTACAAATACGGAATCCAAAATCTGGCGCCCTTTAACGAAAGCATTTTGAAACTTAGACACCACTTTCCCCAACACCTCCTTTAATCTATTAGCCAAAATCTTCTCAATAATTTTGTATATCCCACTCACTAAGCTAACGGGACAAAAATCCTTAACATCTGTCGCTCCCGATTTCTTAGGAATTAGCACAATAAATGTAGCATTTGCGCTTCTTAAGAACCTTCCACGCTAGAAAAAATAATTAAGGACATCCACAATGTCTGATCGCACCACTTCCCAACAAACCTTATAGAACGAGAAAGAGAATCCGTCGGGTCCGGAGCCTTATCGTCATTCATGCCGAACACCACCTCCTTAATTTCATCCTCACCAAATGGTGTCTTTAACCAGTTAGCATCCTCCTCATTAATAGTAGAAAAATCTAGCCCCTCTAACTCTGATATCTAGTCGAACTGCTCACGATAAAGAGTCTATAAAAGCTTACCATTTGGGTCCCGATATCCTGTGGATCCTCATAAGTAACCTCGTCAACCTCCAACATATTGATAGAATTGTTGTGCTTGTTGGAATTAGGCAATTATGATGGTACTCATAGCCAGCGCAGCAGGGTAGTAGTTTCCTTACATCCCTGTTCCTTTTGATGAATTTGCTTAACCAGATGAGCAGTAAGGATAGAGAAATTTTCGTTGGTAAATTTCTCATTTCTGAAATTAATACTGATCTCATGATGCTCAATTCTGGTGATTCCTTCTTCATATTAATAAATACCTTCTTTCAGTTTAAAAAAGACACTGAAACACTACCTGTCAAGACCAGGAGGGTACAAAACAATATGCATAGCCATCAACAAAATGCAACCTCTATTTTTATTTTTTTTTGTTTCCACTTCTTGACTGAGAAAGAACTACTTAGAATATACTAGGAGTGTCTTCGGGTTGGTGCAAAACCAGCCACCCTAGTGTGTCCTGTGAAATGTTTGAATAAAAGCTGGTTTTACCAAAAATGTTTATAATTTGAAGTGCTTATAAATGTTAACAAGATTGAAGAAGATTATGGGGATATTCTATTCTTACGTACATATATTTGTATCATACATAGAATTACCATATTTAGATTGTAGAATATGTAATTATAAAATTGAAGGTATCTCTATTGTCAAGGCATTAAGCCAAAATATTCACAATAAACACTTCCCAAACAAGCTCTAAGCAATTTTTTTTCATAGCTGTCCATTCCGTCATGTCTATGATATATAAAAAGTACCAACTCCTCAAACACAAACAAATATCCTCAGGTCCATACTTAATTTGAGTCAAATTCCCTTTATAAATCCATTTGCAAGACATTCCTGAAAAGTTTCAGAACAGTCATTTTCTGTTAATGTAATCTTTTAGGTGCTATCCCCAACCCCGGTGACTGAAATCTTAAGATCCAACAATTCCCTACAGCATTAGCCCCAAACAAGACACACTCAGCCCGCTAAATATTTTCAACTGCCCAATAAGATTTTTGGCTCACCTGACACAGTGCATTACATGGTTTTCCAATCCCACCAAGCAACTACGCTTTCCTCTCAAATGAATCTGGCGAGATGACAACTTCAAGACCATCTTTCATACGCTAAATGCATAAGCATCTTACCCTCAGATCAGTCTTGAATGAGAGTCTATACCACAACTTGAATATTGATAAGATATTATGCGATATTCTATGTTTTCTACTTCTTGGGCTTTTTGTTCATCACTTTTTCATTCCGAGTTGTGTGATTTCTTTAAGTGAAGAAGGTGTGGGGTTTGAGGAAGTAATTTATTGTACCTTCAAAAGAAGAAAAAGACGGTGCCTTAAAGCTCTATCGTCAGTTCGGTCCACAAGCACCGTAACATGTGCAGTGCCTTCAAATGGGCCTATTACATTGTAATGTTGCTCGTACACAATTGCCATTGCCCTCGCACAGAGCTCCCTAACAGAGGATCCTCCTCCGCCTCCGAAACCATCTAATCTTCCCATATCACACCAATCATCAGAGGCACCCATTTCATCAGGAACAGCACCATCTACTGTCAGACCAGTGTCTGCATCGCACAGGAATCGATGATAAAGTGCTCTAAAGAATGCAACAGGGTCACGCAGTGGAAAGTCATGTGCCCTCCTGCCGCTGCCACTCTCAAGTAGCAGACGCAAGTAATATTGACCCACACAAACTTCTTTAGCCAAGCTAGGATACCTAACAGAAAATTCAGTGTAATTCCATGATATCTGAGACACACTTTCTTGTCCATTGAGAGACTCCGTAGTCGTAACTCCAGGGACAATATCTTCAGTCTGTTCCTTCTCAAAATCCAATTTATGAACCTCAGTCTGCAAAGCCTCTTTTAACTCCTGCCTAGTACGCTCATTCCAGATCAAGTCTGCACGGTTGTGATCGTGGCCAAAAGCTCTCCAAAAACCATACCAATTCAACAGTAATTCTCCGCATCCCACACTTCCATTCTCCATCACTACCTGGGCAGGAGCAGGAAGACCTGCATTCTGGGGATCGGATGAGCTAACATCAGAATCAATAGAATTTGTAACTTTTGTTTCAACTGACTGATATACATTAATGGGAGGATTATCACAAGTAATGGCCGCTGACTGGTCATTTTGTGGGACCCCTACAGACAAATTATTGGAAAAAATTTCACCTGCGCGGTTTTGATAACCATCTGACCCTTGAAATGCATAAGTATTGGCCTGTTGAGCTTCATCACTAGCTTCAATATTAGTAATGGAAGGTGTGGTGTGTACTTGAGATGAAATTGCTTTACCAGAACGGTTCCTTTTCCGTTGAAGTAAACGTCGCCATCTTCTACTCATCAAGGAACCTTCTTGATAAGATGTATCTTCTGCTGAAATTCCATCAGAACAAGTGTGCAAATATGCAACCAATCCAGGTGGGATAACTCTAGATAACAAATCAAGAGCTGGTTGATAAGAATCCGCCCATAGAGCCACGAGTTGTCGGCTGACATCTTGTCGCTCCCCAGCAGGGAGGTAAAATGCATGCAAAAGATGCCTCAGCAGCGCACCATCACGTAAAGCAGCATCTCGCATTGATCCTGCAGCAACAGCATCTTCTTCAGCTATGGTACGCATAATTACAGCCACAGTTTCTCGAACAGTTTCTGCTGGATGTCCAAACAATGCAAACAAGCTACAGCGTAACCCAGCTACAAGGCGCAATAACTCAACAAAAACAGTATATTGGGTTGTTTCATTGTGTGGTTCACATATCATTGCTTCAAGAACTTCAACAACAGACATTGACAATAGCGGTGAAGCAGAAATCAGCTTTAATCTGTTGACAGTGATGATTAGATTACTGGGTTCAGTAAATAAAACAGATTTTGTATGCATGATTGTAGCATACTGTTCTCCTTTTGAATCTCTTAATATATTTGAATCCCCTGGGCCGCCACCAATAAGTACGGCAACAAGTCCCGCCGTTTCAGCAGCCACTCCCTCGAAGCCGTTTCTAAGAAGACCCATAATTCTTCCAACCGCAGCAGGGAAAGACATCACATGAGAGGCAGCACTTCTTGAAGCCAGCAATCTGCGTAAGCAAGCAACGAAACCCATCACTGTAGCAGCTGCTTTAGGAGAAGGTGGAGGCAAGGGCGGTGAATCTGGAGGAAGATTTGGAGCAGCGGGAAGCAATGTAATCAAGGCCATCAAAGTCACCTCAGGTACATCAATATTAGGGGGCACTCCACCAAATGGAATACATGCATTAAATTCTCTTATCCTGCGCCATAACTTAGCTCTTGATCCTGGAATTGAACCTCCTTCAGCCACAGCATCTTTGGCAGCTGCTGCCAAGTGTTTCAAATGCATTGTTGCACTTTCCATATCGGCAAAAGCACGTTGTGGCTGTTGTGGAGATTGTAAATGTACTCTGCCACAAGGAGGATCAATCCAATGACCAGGCATAGTTAGCCTTGGTAATACAGGCACTGGACATTGACCCTGCATAAGCCAAACCGAAACCAGATTTAAACCGATATGCAAGACACTGTTAGCTGCCTATGAGCAATCAAGTTGTTTAAATGATAAATCAAAGCCAGATAAATTTATGAAAAATGAACAGTCACTCAAATAAAATTTGCAGAGGGAAAATAAATTAATAACCAAGAAAGAATGCATCTACCTACTTCGGTTTGCAAAACATCCCGAACTGCTGCAAGTAAACTATCACGAGAAGTGCTAGCATAAACCTGAAATTCGTATCGCATATTAGAAACTAACACCTTCAGAATGGAACTTGAACTTCACCAGTAAGCCAAAAACACTTACATGGATAGGACATCCATCATTAAATTCAATGGCAAACATCTGGGGCTCCTCAGCAAACCGAACAAGAGCACTGACGGTGGATGGAGGTCGAACAATAACAGCCTACAGCATTCAACAAGAACATCTTTATCAACCACTAATTAACTGCATCAAAAACATACACCCATAGCACAATGTCAATGAAGCCAAGACTTCCTTAAAATAATTTCTCAGCAGCAGTAGAGACTACAGAACAGATTTAAGACAGAAGCAAAGTTTACAGGAGCATATTTCAGTTTTAAGTTTCCTTGTTCTTGGATTCTTATATAAATAAAAATGGTATGGTGATTGATGTGGTATTATTGTGATCGAGCTTTTGTTAGCTCGAGCTCTTTCAAACTCCTGAGATGCGTCCTGCATTGATCGGGATGTGTGTTTAGCTTGAGCATTATTGGCCATATGCTCGAGCTCCCGCCATGATATTCCTGAATAATTTGGTGATGGCGGACCTCTGGATATGTCCTCGGGCCTATGTCCTCAAGTTACTCCCTTAGCTCACAGACCCTAAATTTACCCAGGACTCCGGCCCTTCCCAATTATCAGGTATCCTAAGTCGAAAAGGAGTCCTACTTTAGGTAGCACTTCAAATAAGGAAGGTGTGGACTCCAAGTAACATTCCAACACTTATCTCAATAATAACTCCTAAAAATAAGGAGATAAGTCCTGCTAGAACAAAACTACTGTTGAAATCACGTAATGATTGGGGTCAAGATTAGGAATGATTAGAATTAATTTATATTCCCATATATGAAAGATTGTAATCCCCTAGATTGTAGAATTATTTCTTTTCATATATTTCTCCTTTCCTTGTAC
>CAIGRL010198809.1:0-11389 GCA_903798325.1 Fraxinus xanthoxyloides | reverse complement strand
TGAATCTCATTAAATATGTGATTACAATTAATTGTTGACTTTAATTTAGATTTTAATCAACTTTTTAATTAGTTGAACCAAACATCGGCTTAGTTGTTTCCCTTTGTGTTCTGATGTCTATTGGTTCTGTTGCATTCAAGAACGGAGAGGGATGAGATGTTATCCAAAAAGAAAGAAGAAGAAAACCAAGCAATTGAAGTGTCATCATGTCTTTGTGGTATCAGTCAAAAGCTGAATCAGCTTGCTATGAATTCAAAGCCTGATATTGATAGTGCCCCTGCTCTTTCACTACTGGTATTTATTTCATGTAAATGCTATTTAGCACATTAAGCCTCTTTCAACAAATTCATAAATGGTTTATAATGAGAAATAACAAAGAATATATCGAAATGTGTGGATAATAATTAGTAGTTAAAATATAAATGTTTAACTTCAGCTGAATTTTCAAATTTTTTTCCAAACGGAGGCTAAATCATGTTTCAGTTATTAGATACTGTATCAAGTGCTTGTTTTGGCAGGAAAAGTTAAAGGCACAAGTCATGGTCATATCTGACTTTGTGAAGGAAATAGATGTATCAGGCTATCAGCAAAAGCAGAAAAGAGATTGGGTGCCGCAACAGCAGCTGGAGGAAAAGCAGCACTTATACAAAGGCTGGAGAGTGGATTCAGAATATGCAAGCCACATGGTACTTTCCTTTGGCCAAAAATGGTAAAGAGCAACGGCAGCCCTCAGGTTTTGGTCCAAGTTGAAGTCCGAACGACCGAGCCCCACCTTCAGTAGCATCCTCTAGTGCCTCAGCTCCTCTTCAGCTACTGCCATACAACCACTATTCCGGCTATCCCGTCAAGCCTCTGGCAGAGAGACGTGACTATCTCCACTGCGTCCAATAGCCCAAGCTATGAGGATGGTCCCAATCTTACTCTCATGCCTAGAGTGAGTATAATATTATCATTTCGTGTCACCCTTTTTTATCCCATTTCTTGATTGAAAATTCTTCCATATTACTATTGGAGTTAGTTAATTTTTGAATACAGCTTTTGCCAGGTAATTTTGGAACAAGAAATTAAAATTGAAGCTGGGGTAGGGTGCAGCAGCTAATGTTGTAGAGGTTTCTGATATTTGATATCTTCAGTTTTTCGTAGTAGTAAATAACAAATTAATACAGCAGCAGCAAGTAAAGGGACAAGAAATAGTTACCCCGTGATTTAAAGCGAATGTCTTAAATCTCTTAGAATCATGAATATGTTTTTTTGCTTAAAAATGTTGTCCAAAATTCTCAAGCTCAACAGGAACTGGACTTGCACGTAGCTATAAATAATTGAGCCTTGGTCTTGTATTTTCTTCATTTGCCAGTCTTGTGTTTGCTATCCCAGTTGCCCCAATTTTCAATTTATTGCCTGCTCCTTCAACATATCGCCAACTAGTAGGGAGCTTAATTTATTTGACAATTACATGACCAGACATCTCTTATGCACTAAACTTGATGAATCAATTTATGCATCAACCTCGATGTTTGCATCTTGTAGCCTGATACATCTACTTCACGTGTCCTAACATATCTGATAAATATCGAAAAATAATTAAAAATTACGTAAATTTAAAAGAATATAAAAAGATAAAATAATTTAAAAAATCGCGTATTAAATATATATCAGAGCGTATTAAAAAGTATCCAATCTTATCGAATATGTGTACTCAAATGAATTTACGAGTGTCCATGCTTCTTAGATTTTGATTGGACATGATCTCCTAAAAGATGCTCACCTACAGGCTGGTGTATTTATCTTGGAGAACCTCTCATTTCTTGGAAGTGGAGAAAACACGAGCGAGTTTCCAATTCTTCTACCGAAGCCGAATATAGAGCAAGGTCATCTGCATGTTCAGAGATGGTTTGAATTCGTCAACTGCTTTCGGAATTGGGATTTAGTGAGACTAATTCTGCACCTCTTGTTGATAATAATAGTTCCATTTGAATTACTGTAAATCGAGTACTTCAAGAAAACTAAATAAATAGAGGTTGACTGTCATATTTACAGTCTTTTTCTCAAAACACGACACAAATTCTTAGTTTGCAAATTGATGCTTGTTGACTCATTGACATCAATTTTGAGTTGAGCGAATTAAAGAAAAAACAGAGATGAGTATACTCTAAACATAAATATTATTGAACACCAATTGAGACTGAGCTCCAGTTGTTGACCAGCATCCTCTTCAGCCTATTACGCGTGATTTTTAGTGACCTCACAAGTGCGGGAAGTAGATGACTAGGGCATCCTCATTAGTAAGAACCAGGGCACCTAGCTCAACGCTCACCTACGATCCACCCCAAATGAGGAAGCTCATCCTTGACAGGTCCCTAACTGCATTTCCAGCATCAGTTTTGACTCTAGGTGCACTCTTTCTCGTGTCTATTTCAACATAGCAACAATCACGAAAAGGCTAAAAAGATGCATAGAGTCCGAGGCATAGATGATGTTCAAGTAGAACTAAACGATCTCATCAAACCTAGTGATGTTTCGAAAACCATAAAAAAAGCCTTAAAAGAATATCATAAAAAGATAATACAGGCATCAGGTTGTCATGTCTATAGCAACACCAGTCTTTCAACAACTGAAATCAATGTGATTGCATTCTATACTACTATTCTCTTCCAAACAAGTGAATTTGGGCAATGCAGCTCTCATATTTGCGAAGGTAACCGGGGTTGTAGGTTAGGGTACAACTTTCACACCAATGCTGATAATCGACAAACTTGGCAGAAGATTTCTGTCAATGGGAGGTATTCAAATATTTGCCTCCCAATTAACAGTAGGCAGAATAATTGCAGCCAATCTAGGGGATTATGGTGGACTAAACAAAGTTATGCTCATTTGGTTTTGTTATTGATCTGCATTTGGCCGGGTAATTCCCAGTAAACTCTCCACTTTCTGTGGTTGGCCAAACATTTTCATCAATGCTTCACCATTTCAAGTCAGGAATTTTCTTCTTCTTTGGAGGGTGGATAGTAAACTAATTATAATGGAATTTGTTTTCATGTTACACTAGAAAGCCAGAGAATTAGCCAATTGAACAGATGGTAAGAGTCTAGAAAAAACACTGGTTTTGAAAGAAAAAAATGTAGGAAACAACAAGGAGCTGATTGGCAAAGCAGATGGAGCATAAGATTCATTCCTCATCAAAATACCAAAATGAAATTTAAGTCCATATATCAGTAGAAATTAAACTAATTGTTACATGGTATTCCAAATCTTATCTCTCTATGTAAGCAAGTCAGAGAATACTCAATGCAGTATATTAAATTTAGGAAACTCGTGCTGGTATATTTGCTGGTTTCATTATACAGAATACAGAAAATCACGTAGCTCTGATTATCCATGACAGGAAAATAGAATCATAAATGTTTTAGTCGACATACCTTTGGTGTGACACACTATAAAGCATATATATTAGCACGATGGACTCATTTTCAAGTAATCAAATGAATCAATCTTTTTCAATCATACTCTTTTCATAATCTTGATTACTAGGAACGAATCTTTTCCAGAAAGTATGCTCCCCCCATATTTTCTCCATTCTCTCAATAGGAATATTCTTGGTTTCTGGCAGGAAAAAGTAGACAAATCCAGTCATTAATGTCACCCATCCCCCAAAGAAGAAGAAAATTCCAGACTTCATGTGGCAAAGCATAGCAAGAAAACCTTGAGCAATGATGAATGTAAAAAGAAGACTTGTAGCTACATTAATACTTTGTGCTGCTGACCTTATTTCCAGTGGAAAAATTTCACTTGTAACAACCCAACCCAATGGTCCCCATGACAAACTAAAAGCAGCAACGTATACACAAGTTAAGATCAAAACCAAAATGCCATACCCTTTGCTTAATTCTCCATGATCCCCCAATTCGGCTGCCATTATTGCTCCAATGAACATTTGTGTAACGAACATTAGAATCCCACCCAAGATAAATAAAGCTCGTCTGCCAAGTTTGTCGACTATCAAAGATGATGCAATAGTCGAACCTAAGCCCACGAATGAGAGCAGTGTTGCTGACAACAGTGATGCACTTTCTGCTAAACCAATTGTTCGAAAGAGTACCGGAGCATAGAACCCAATCACATTGATTCCTGTTGCTTGTTGGAAAAAGGGAATTGCTATTGACATGAAGAGTTGAGGCCTATATTTTCTTCGCAAGAGATTCTTCAATGGGTGTTTGACGCATTTTGAAGCATAACTTGCTTGTATGAGATCGTCTAGTTCTATTTGGACATCATCAACACCTCGAATTCTTTGCAGCATTCGCTTGGCCTTTTCGTGATCATTTACTTGCTGAATTAGGCTATTTGGTGTCTCAGGGAGGAAAAACGCCCCAATAGTCAGAATTGCAGCTGGAGCTGCAGCCATTGCTAACGAAATTCGCCAACCCCAACCTCCTTTGATTTTAACAGCGCAATAGTTTATAATCGTGGCTATTATAAAACCAATTTTAAGAAAGATTTGGAAACCAGTGTTAAAAGCTCCCCTGTATTTGGACAATGCCATTTCAGAGAGGTATAATGGAACTGCCTGCACACAATAAATAATATGCAGAATGCTAACGAATTTACATTGAGTGGTAGAAAAATACTGTAATAAAAGACAAAAATGATTGTTTCACTTGGTTCAGAAAGCTAAATATAAGATTTTTTGCAAAACTTTTCATTTATTTATTTATGTTTCACCTATAACATTTGGAAAGGTTAGGGGTAACAACTACAACAAATCAAAGGTTTGGGGAAAGTCTGTAAGTATTTCAAAGGTTTGAGACTTTTGCTGCAGTTATCTTTAATAACAAGAACAAGACATAAATTTACAAGGGAAGGGAGTCAGAGACACTTCAGAATTTTTTATTTTTAAAAAAAAAAACCATGAGCAATGTAAGTCACTACACTACACTATCGAATTACCTGATTGGTAAAGCCAAGGCCAACACCGAGCAAAACGCGACCGAGTAACAGCATGTAAATATTATAAGAAGCTCCACCAAAGGCAGCACCGGCGAGAATTGCAGTTCCACCAATCAAGATTGATATTTTCCGGCCGAAGGCCCTAGTGACTGGTGAAGAAAAGAAAGAGGC
Organism: Fraxinus xanthoxyloides; assembly: GCA_903798325.1. NCBI lineage: Eukaryota > Viridiplantae > Streptophyta > Magnoliopsida > Lamiales > Oleaceae > Fraxinus > Fraxinus xanthoxyloides. Next base: position 6,274 of record CAIGRL010198809.1, on the reverse strand, counting down.
AATAAGACCAGCTATATAGAGAGAGGAAGTGAAAAGTGTCAACAGTTGGCTATCAAATTTGCAATAGTTGCTTGTCTTTGTTTCTTCCATCATTTTTTTGTAAACTTCTGGGAAGAATTCCTTGAGAAATGATTCCATTGAGGTCAACCCACCTTCACATAAACATACAGAATTCCATCAGACACTTTAATATTTCATTTCACCAAATTCATCTTACAAGAACATATTAAGTGTTACATTCTCAAGTTAATTCAAGAAAGTAAAGAACCTGAAATACCAAGGTCATAACCAAAGATTATTCCTCCAGTTGCAGCAATCAGGCAAGATAACACTACAAGCCCTGTAATCTTGCCAGCATATTCCCCGCCTTCACTATCAACTGCCATGGCCTTCTTCAAGCTGATCACTTACTGCATCAAAAACTGGAAGCAAAGTTGAATGATTAGAGATAAGTTCATGCACGATTTAAATAAATAAAACATTAATGTATCACTATCTATTTATGAAAATTGTACACATATCACGCCTTTGACAAAAAATGAATCCAGTTGGCACATGAAGAATATGTTCTACTCATTTGAACATTTTGAAATTTTGGACGGGATAGTTCATCGTGAGTGCACAATGCTACATCCAACTTTACTGCTGGATACCATGATTAATATATGGTCCACGTAATGTTTTTCTTGAATCTAAATAATTAATCAAGGGCGGATCCAAGAATTCAGGAAGCAGGGACTGAAATTTAAGAAAGTCAATATAATAAATTCATATATAACATTGAAAGTCATATTTATCTAATTTCAAGTTGTTCCCAACAAGGTTTTGATTTTGAAACATAAAATTCATCTACAATAGAATCCTTGCCCTTGGACATACTATCTTTGATATTTGGGTCAACTTTAAGAACCTCTGTCTAACTGCTATCTCATTTGTTAGGAGCAAAGATGCGCAGAAGACTTGTCAGTTTTGATCACCACTTATGAAGGAACACACAACCATCCACTTTCAGTATCAGCTAAGGCCAACCTCTGCAGCAGCTGCCATGTTAAAGTCTGATTTCTCCACCTCAAAACAAGGCCTTGGAGTCTCAGCTATCTCCTCCAATAGTACTAATCTCCATGGATTCAACTTCAATTCCACAAATAACTTAACCAAATCCCAGCCTTTCTATTTTCCTCGAGCTTCCATCTCGACTTCCCTATCACACCCTCCCGCTGTTCTTGACCTTACCAAACCTAATATTTCCTCTAATAATGAATTATCTTCAACCTTATTTTCTGCTATGCCCTCTATGTCTACATGTCTCATTTCTTCATCAACGCCATCTTCTTCATCTTCGACTTCAATGCTATAAAACTAGCCTGGAATAATGAATTCCATACCCGTTCTGGGGCATTGTTCAACACAGAAACCATTATAATTCTCAACCTTATATCCATATTAATGTCCATATTTTCCAGTAGTACAGAATACGCACACGACAGATAAAATTGCAGCTGCAACTAAGGGAGTTGCCTGTGATCCAACTTTTCAATCAGCATTAGCAGCAGCCATTTCATCTTTCCTTGGAAACTCAGGCTGTAACGTTCAAGAATATCATGGCTCAGGAGGGAATTCTAGACAAAATTTTCATCTATATTTCCTCAACAATCCATGAAGGATGGGATTGGGTGTGTAACCTTCCTCAACCATTGATTTCCCAGCAGAAAATTGATATCATTTTCTCCAATAACATTTTCGTGAAATAAATCCACATTCCAAACTAAATCCATTACAATTTTTTTCACTTCTTTTTCATTTAACAATTATTTTAGAGGCAAGAATTCTACTGAATATTTACGAGAAAATAGCTACAGTCTACAGTATAACTAAATCAATATGTTCATTGCTCAATCCCTAATTCATTCAAGGCGATCCTCGTGTCGCATACACTCATGTTTTCAGTCAATCTATACAAAATTCAACTTAAATGATTAAAGCAAATCGAAACACCGAACGGATTAAATTTACATATATTTTTGGAATCAGATAGAGAGACAACTGGACCTGCTAAACCTTTTGAAAAGGGTAAGTAATGCAGTAGCAAGCTTAAGAAAAAAAAATAGCCTTTGGCGTCAATTTTTAGTTTAATGCGGCATATGTCAAAATTCAAAACACCACATCCACCCAAAAACATTATAATGAGAAAAAAAAATCTCAAAGAGATAAGATAGGGAAGCAAATTCCCAGAAATTGAGCCTATCTTACACACAATTGACTGATCGAGGGCGAGCGGAGAATGTAGAGACAGTGAGAGACTTAGAAAGCGCGAGGGATGAAATGTGTGGGTTAGGGGAATGGAGTGGAGGCTAATGCGTCATAATTTTTTTTCTTTTTGGGTTTCAGTTTTTACATATCGGGATTAGACTAGAGAAAAAGTATTTGTACAGAAAGTTCAAATCAGAATTGCATCACGTAAGAGACAAATACGAGTCCCACCATGTATTTTAAAAAAAAAAAAGAAAAAAATGTGCGGACTCCACCTTGTGTGAATGGTCTGTTGCAATTCTGGTGAAATTCTTTCTGGTAATGCAGCAAAGCTCGTTAGACTAAGGCATATGGGCACCGTAAGCAATTTGGCAAAATCTATTTTTTTGTCAACTAACAAACATATGAATATAAGTTGTCCATGTTTCCTTCGGTCTCACGGGAATGAATGGTTTGAAATGAAAAATTAGGATAAAAAAATGTGAAAAATAGAAATGTTTGAAATCACAGTGTAAGAAAATAAGATGGAGATATTTTATTATAAAATAAGATGATATTTGCAAGTGGAGAAAGAAAATAAAACATTCTAATGGTATCACAGTGCATCAGATTTTTTTTAAATCAAATTTTCGAGCTTAGGACGTGTTCGGTAGATATTATAATGGGATTAAAATTAAAAAATTAGTCGTTATTGTTGACTTTTATTAGACGAGTGAGACCCAATAACGACTATATTTTTAAATTTTAATTGGATTTTGAACTATACCTAACGCTCTATTGCTATTATAAATTAATGTAGTCCATTACCTTTTATGTACATGAGTTGAGGATTCTGAGAGAAATAAGTTAGTCTAGCATCCTGGTACAAGCAGAATGAATGCCGCACCCAACACAAAATTAAATTTAGGAAACCTTCATTACACAGAATTCAGAAAATCATGTAACCTTGATTATCCATGATAAGAAAGTAACAGCATCGTTAATACACCATATTACAAGGATCGTGCTACTACCTCGTTCTTACTATTTTCATACTCTTGACTATTAGGAACAAATCTACTCCAGAAAGTATGTTCACCCCAGATTTTCTCCATTTTCTCAATCGGAATATTCTTGGTTTCTGGCAGGAAAAAGTAGACGAATCCGGTCATCAATGCCACCCATCCCCCGAAGAAGAAGAAAATTCCAGACTTCATTTTGCAAAGCATAGCAAGAAAACCTTGAGCAATGACGAATGTAAAAAGAAGACTCGTAGCTATATTAATACTCTGTGCTGCTGACCTTATTTCCAGTGGAAAAATTTCACTTGTAACAACCCATCCTAATGGTCCCCATGACAAACCAAATGCAGCAACGTACACACAGATTAAGATCAGAACTAATATGCCACACCCTTTGCTTAATTCTCCATGATCCCCCAATTTGGCAGCCATTATTGCTCCAATCAACATTTGAGTAACGAACATTAGAATCCCGCCCAAGTGAAATAAAACCCGTCTGCCAAATTTGTCGACTATCAAAGATGATGCAATAGTGGAACCTAAGCCCACGAATGAGAGCAATATTGCAGACAACAAGGATGTACTTTCAGTTAAACCAATTGTTCGAAAAAGTATTGGAGCATAGAACCCGATCACACCGATCCCTGTTGCTTGTATGAAGAATGGAATTGCTATTGACATAATGAGTTGAGGCCTATATTTTCTTTGCAAAAGATTCTTAAACGGGTGTTTAACTGATTTTGAAACATAACTTGCTTGTATGAGATCGTCTAGTTCTACTTGAACATCATCAACACCTCGAATTCTTTGCAGCATTAGCTTGGCCTTAACATGATCATCTCCGTGCTCAATTAGGCTATTTGGTGTCTCTGGGAGAAAAATCGCCCCAATAGTCAGAATCACAGCCGGGGCTGCAGCCATTGATAACGAAATTCGCCAACCCCAACCTCCTCTGATTTTAACAGTGCAATAGTTTGTAAACGTGGCCATTATAAAACCGATATTTAGACAGATTTGAAAACCCATGTTAAAAGCACCCCTATATTTGGACAGTGCCATTTCTGCTAAGTATAATGGAATTGCCTGCAGACAATAGATGATAGGTAAAATATTACCAAATTTACATTAAGTTTGCACAGTTTTAACACTCAAAGGAGAACTATTTAATTGATATAAATAACACAATTTAGACACACTACTAATTGACATTGAGTTTTATATTTCTTTTTACTAGCAACTTGTGTAGCTGAAGAACATGTTTTTTTAATAATTTATTTTGAACGCTTTTCAAAGGGTTACATGGTACGATTATGTCAAATTGGCCCTTCTGGTTTTTTGCTTCTTCTCTAATTGTGTTTCCGGTTTCAACAAATTCCCTAATACTATTTCATGCTTAGACACATTGTTCCCTTTTTCTCCTCCTTATATGGTATATTGTTTAAGGCAAACGCAAAAAGAAGAAAGATTAAGTGGTTAAGAGAGAATCATTTAATATATTATTTTCAACACATTCCCTCACCATACGCAAGATTCATTTTTTCCCATTAAATTAAGCCTTTCACATACACAATTTTTAAATAAACGAGCGATAATTATACTATTTGATCTAAAAGTTTAATCTGTCTAAAGGCCTCGTGTATATTATTTGAATACTGTCTTCAACAGCAAAATGTCGTAAAGTCATTTGATAAACCAGAACGCTATGGACTGCTAAATCTTCTTGCTTTTTTATCAACCTGTTTTTAATTCAGCTTTAAGATGTACAGATCTTTGCACTGTACGATATCATCTAATGGTGTTGGGAATCTGGGCTTATTTACCTGTTCATTTTATAGCCTTGGTTTGAAAAATATGAAAAAGACAAAAATTAAAAGTCAGAATAATAAAAATAACTCGAAGAAAATCCACGAGCTATGAAAGGTCCCTACATAACACCATCTAATTACCTGATTAGTAAAACCAAGCCCAGTACCGAGCAAAACACGACCAAGCAATAGCATGTTAATATTATACGACGCTCCACCCAAGGCGGCACCGGCAACCAATGCTGTTCCACCAATCAAAATTGATAGCTTCCGGCCGTAGGCCCTGGTGACCGGTGAAGCAAAGAAAGAGGCAATAAGACCAGCTATATGGAGAGAGGAAGTGAAAAGTGTCAATAATTGACTATCAAATTTGCAATAGTTGCTTGTCTTTGTTTCTTCCTTCATTTTGCTGTATACATGTGGAAAGAACTCCTTCAAAAATGATTCCATTGAGGTCAACCCACCTTCACATAAACATACAAAATATTAAATCTGGCACTTCAATATTTCATTAAAACCAAAATTCTTTTTTGCAAAGAAGTTAATTCTATCGGTACATCGATAGTCAACAACTATGATAGCAAACCATCATACCATACTGTAAACTTTCGAAAATTGTAACAAGTGTAGGTTTTAAGAAAGAAAGAAGAAAATAAAGAACCTGAAATTCCAAGGTCATAACCAAAGATTATTCCTCCAGTTGCAGCAATCATGCAAGATAACACTACAAAAACTGTAATCTTGCCAGCATATTGCCCACCTTCACTTTGAATAGCCAGCCCAACTGCCATGGTCTTCTTCAAGTTGTTCGCTTACTGCATCAAGAAGTGGCCACAAAGTGACAATTAATAAGCTCATGTTTGAATCACATTATTTTTTTATTCTCATTCTTTTACTCATTTTTGACCACACATTCTTCAATAAAATAATATTTTCCATCCGATCAATAATTTTTCCTTTTTTTTCAACCGCATATTCCTCGTTACATCAAACAAAAAAATGCATTCTTATAGAAATAATGTGGCTCAATCATGGGCTAAATCAATAAATTTTGCCCTCTATAGCCCTTTAGGGACCGTTCTCTTTGTATTTCAGTTTTGTGTTTTGAGTTTTGAATTCATTTTGAGTTTTGTGTTTTCAGTGTACATTATGAGATTGTAGAAAATGTGTTATTTTTGAAATTTTGAAACATTCTTATCAAAAATTAGAAAATTATTT
>CAIGRL010198778.1:0-16892 GCA_903798325.1 Fraxinus xanthoxyloides | reverse complement strand
TTAATTAGGTTACTTATTAATAGGCCGGAATTAATTAAATGGATTAATTAATTCATGAACCGGATTTAATTAATTTGATTAATTAAATATTGGACCGGGTTAAGTTTAATAGACGGGTCGAGCCCACTTAGACTTGTATTAATAGGCTACTAGAGTTGGGAATAATTAAGAGAAAATCATTATTCTTGCTAGCACGAGAAAAAATCCTGGTCGTCATTCTTGTTCTCTGTGTGGATCATCATTGGAGGCTGAACAATTGGATAGCTTAGATTGCAAATTGTGATCATTGGAGTTCGTGAATCATGTGAATCAGTAAAAGAGTTTACAGAATTCATCAAATGTATCATCCTAAACGCAGTTTCTATCTAAACACAATGTAGATCAGTGTTTGGGAATTGAAAATTGTTTATTTCCGCTACACATGATTAAGTAGATTCCCAACAACTAGTAACAATGATGATAGTCCAGACTATTAAGTTTTTTTTAGTTTAAGCTGTTTTTTTTTTTTATTGCAAATGAAGTGATTTCTAATTTCTATAATTATTTTTTTTTTTGCTAAATATCTTCTTTCTTTAGGTGGACTATGTCTTAATATGCTAATGACTATATATTCTATTTATTATATGCTCCAACTTTTATTTTTTGTATTCTTGTATATTTCATAATTGTTTTACTTAGATTTTTGTTTTTTGTGAGGCTTATGCCTCAATTCGCCTCAAGACTTACGTCTCGCCTCATAAAGAAAAACCGTCTCAGTACATAGTTTGACCTTTTTAAACCTTGTGATCATTACAACCATGATTGCTTACTAACAATATGTGATTTGGTTCTACCAAGACACCTTGGAAGGAAGTACATTTTAGTCGCAGGAATGGAAAGCGGACCATGAGTTGCTCTAATCATAAACAATTAATAATAATCTCCAATCTAAATAATTTGGCTTCTTTTCGGCAACCTGATTACATGCAGAATTTGATCTTTGATACCCTTGTTGAGTTGTCTTGGACATTAAATTTTGTTTTAGTTTTTGCATTTACCATAGTAAAATTAATTTTTACTTTTTGAATCATTTCAGGTTTCATATATTTTGACATTGTAATGCCAAGTTGTTTAGATTATTATCTGTTCATGAAACATCTTAGAAACAATTGTGCTTTCGTAATCTATCTGGGAGTCGCCATTTACACTAGGTAGATAGTTATAGTTTATTTCTTTTACACTTCACCAGGCCGATCTTCTGGTCCAATATGGAGGAGTTGCTCCAAAAATGGCTGAAGAAGCTCATTCAAAAGTGATTGATCAGGTATTTCCTTGGATTGAGTACTTACCTTCGGCATATTGTGTTGCTCATTAACTACTTTTACCATTCACGGAACTTTTGACCATATCGGTTCTTCATCCAACAATGCATTTATTGAGAGAATTATTTCTTTTATTTATTTATTTTTAATAAAAGTTAAAACATAGTCTTCCTATACATCAACGTGAATCATCGAGTTGTAAAATCTGATTCAGAAGAGTTCCACTCAAATAACCCTTTCCTCTTTCTTATTTATAATATGTACATAAATTATTTGCTGACATTCTGCTTTGTTCATACCACATGCTTGGCCCACTATGCAGTTCTATTTCCACAATTGTCAATTCATGTAACAGAAAATCTTGCATCCTAGACATTACTGTGAATCATGAATGCATTCCTCGTTTTGTGGTTGACATTTTTTAAGTACTTCTTCACTGATTCTGGTCTTCTAATTTCGTTTCTGTATCTCAACTTAAAATTATCCATCAATCCTGCAATGAATTCCATGCTAATGCATCACACTTCAATTCTGTGACCATCTATTTCTTTCTTTAGGCGTGTGTATATAATATAATAACATGATTTACTTATGGATGCCAGTTGATCGTTGACTTTTATGCTTTTGCATGATGCGCATTTTATATACACAGTTTTAGTACTGGTATTCTAGTTCTGCCTGTGATCTGACTGTGCTTTCTGATTCCAGGTAGTGCAAGAAGCTCTTGATAAGGCTAACCTATCTGAAAGCAATCTTTCTGCAGTTGCTGTCACTATTGGTCCTGGCTTGAGCCTTTGTTTACGTGGTAATTTGTCGTTGGATTATTCTCTTCTCCTTTTGTCTTCCTTTTCTGTTTTTATTTTCCACACTTTTTGGCTCTGTTCTTGTTCCTTTCTTCTGTGGCTCAATGTTGGTAAATGATTGCTCCACAATTAGTTGACTACACAGTTAGAAATGCAATCATATCATTCTATTTTTGGGGTTATTTTTACCTATTTGCTTGGAAATAAAGTTCTGAAATATAGTCCTTTATGGCATCACTGTATTCTTGAATCCATGCAGTTGGTGTGAAAAAAGCTCGGAAGCTTGCTGGTACTTATGCTTTACCCATTGTTGGTGTCCATCACATGGAAGCCCATGCTTTAGTGGCCAGGTAATTATGTGAATTTCATGAAATTTTTGTATTTATGAGCTGAAACAATATGAATAATCTGATTGGTCAGCTAATGTGATTTATTACTCACTGGTGTAATTTTGGTTGTCTTAAACAAGGTGCTTTAACTTAGGTGGTGTTTATCCAGGGTGTAAACCTGATTAATAGGTATTAATACAAACCAGCTTCATGTAATCCATGTTTGAGAAGCTTAGATTGAAAAAAGTTCTCATGTAGGTGGTTCAACTACGGGCCTAATAACAATCTTTAATTCATTACTTTTGAATATATGCAACATGATGTTCTGTTAAGTACAGAACCATCCGAAGAAGACCATTGGTAGTGTAGTGTGAATTCTTAAACATCTCTACTTATTGTTAAAGAAAAGAAAACCAAGAAAAAGGAAAAAAAGTTGCTGGTTTTCATATATACATGGGCTTTTGATACGTTGCATTCCTACCTTGACTTGACACATTGCTTTCCTTTAGGCTAGTGCAGCGAGAGTTGCAGTTTCCCTTTTTGGTTTTGCTTATTTCAGGTATGGCTATTACTGCCAAAATTATTTCCCTTTATTTGTTGTTAAATTATATTATTTGCATTATTTAATGTTGGAGATATATATAGAGTTTCAGTAAGTGATTGTGATTGTCACCATGGGCCTGCACAACGACCGGGACACTGTAATTTTAGACTTATGAGAAGCTAAAATACTTGCAGTTTTATGTGTAGAAAGAACCCCTTATCTGGTCTTCCAAGGACGAGGATAGTTTGAAGACTGCAACAAAACTTTATTAACTTATGAGAGGCTAAAATACTTCTTTACAGTTTTATGTATAGAAAGAATCACAATGTCTAGTTCTTCGACGACGGAGATATTTACAAGACCAGAGAAAACTTTGGTCGTTATAGTTAATTTCTTAACCTGCAGTGTTCTCTGGAAAGAGAAGCTTTACAGGATTTTGTCATTTAGAAAGACTTGGCTTTTCAATAACTCATATCTGTTCATGAAGCTTACTTGATTTATTTTCCACTTGTGTTTCTAGGAGGCCACAATCTTCTGATTCTTGCACGCGATCTTGGCAATTATGTACAACTTGGGACCACAATAGATGATGCAATTGGCGAGGCTTATGACAAGACAGCAAAGTGGCTTGGTCTTGATTTGAGGAAGAGTGGGGGCCCAGCTGTAGAGGAGCTAGCTCGAGAAGGTGATGCAGACTCCATCAAATTTAAGGCAGGCTACCTCTTAACATCCATGTGATGTTTCTCATTTTATTGTTTGAATGGTCGGTTTATGAATTCAATATTGACATGGACCTCAAGGTTGACGTATATGGTTCCATAGGTCCCCATGAAGCAACATAAAGACTGCAACTTTTCATATGCAGGCCTGAAGACTCAAGTGAGGTTGGCAGTTGAATCTGGAAGTATGTAAGTGACTCGTTCACAAAATCAATAGTTACTCCATGATTTACATCCTGCTCAACTTTTCTGGCTACTCTTCTTTTTTTACTCTTAAAAGATAGGTACATTACTATCTTTGCTGCTTTTAGTTTTTATATGTACTACTATGGTGTTGCTAACGTCCTGCTTCTGTAAGGAAATTGGTAATAGATCGATTGATAAACTGTGAACTACATTTATGCTTAGTGGTACTAGATTGGTTTTAGTGACAGAGAAGAGATGTATTCGTTTATGATTTGTGTCTCAATAGTGTCGTTGGTAAAATGAGATCGAAACTCTATCTATTTGTGGATGATGGTACTCTGGATTGGTTTCCCTGTGTAAATGGGAACGGGAAAATTATTGGTTGATAGTTTTCCTCCAACTATATAAAGCTTTAACATTTAAATTTCTCAAGCATCAACTGATACCATGCTCCAGCATTGTGTTATCTGCTCCAAATCTGCTGCTTCTACCTTGCTTTGACAGGATGAAAGCTGATGGTATTACATTTTCCATCATTATGTTAGATGTAGGGAGTTTAGGTTCGCGTATTTTTAAAATACGTATCGGATGATAATCAAATTTATTCTAAATTTTCTTTATTCTAAATTTTCTTTTATCACTTCCTAGTTGATTATGTTTTCTCAATATGCTTGTTTCTACATGTTTAGTTGCCTAAATTGCACAGTTGATGGCTAGTGCCTACTGTGGTATTATGGATAGGACTATGCTGTTCATACAGAAATCAGCCTGTGCCGAAAGGTACAAAGGATGTTGGACCCACCATCACATGGTTTTTAACCTTTCGTGGCATTCTGATTTCAGCAGCCGCAGCATTTTCCTTGCAGTTGCAATGAAATAATTTCTCATTTTAGAAATATAGCATGGTAAGTGTAAGTGTCGTCTACCTCCCTCGGTTGACATATCTATAGATGTGTGCAGCAATCCTGGAATCCCAGTTTCTTCAGCTACTAGTGAAGACAGAAAGGCAAGGGCTAATATTGCTGCCTCTTTCCAGGTAATTAGTTCTGGTGATTTAGTTCTTGCTGGTAAGTATCTGCCTCGTGGGTATAGTAACAGCAAACCACTTAATGTATTCCATTTTCCTCAATTTTCACTTTGTTCATCTACAAAAACGTGTCTTGCAGCGAGTTGCAGTATTGCATTTAGAGGAAAAGTGTGAACGGGCAATTGAGTGGGCGTCAAAGATTGAGCCTTCAATAAAACATTTGGTGTGTGAAATGCATTTTCCCTTGTGGTTTGTTATTGTTTAAAGTCCTCCATGGATATGGTGTTGCATAAAACCAACTTTTGTTGTCTTTGTCAGGTTGTCTCTGGAGGTGTTGCATCTAACCAGTATGTCAGGGCTCAGCTTAATCAAATTGTGGAGCGAAATTGCCTGCAACTTGTTTGCCCTCCCCCGAAGCTTTGTACTGACAATGGTGAGATGATTCTTTTTCATGTTTGTCACGTCCTACGCAATGAAGGTAGCAGAAACATAGTCCCCTGTGAGTCATGACTAAAAGTCAATGGTATAGATGTGATATACAACTTTTTTTTGGGGGGTCAACGTGATTTACAAAATTCAAAACCTTAAAAGTGGAATAATCCACTGCACAAAGGAGATGAGTTGGATACTTGGTTTCTGCAAAAGTTCTCTTTAAACATAAATGTAAATTTCAGCGTTTTACTGTAATTGGTTGCTTGGCTTCAGCTCTTTAACATGAACTTTGAGTTGGAACTAATGTTCTGCATCATACCTTTACTGGTGTTGTTATTAAACTCCAGTTCTTCAAATTATTGCTGATAACAGTCTTACTGTTGTTGATAATGACTTAGTCTCAGTTTGGACACCTTTATGTTGCACAAAGCATTAGGGAAGAGTCGTCCTAATATTTTCTTTGGGAACTTGGTTGGAAAATGTATACATACATTTGGGACAACTGAAATATTTTCTTAAAAATAAGATGATGTTTATCTCATTTGAAATATTTGTCTGCCGTTTTATGGTAGGCGTAATGGTTGCTTGGACTGGCATTGAGCATTTCCGCATGGGAAGATTTGATCCTCCACCACCCTCCGATGAACCCGAAGATGCTGTGGTCTCTCTCTCTCTCCCTGCCTCCCTCCCCCCTATGTCTAATCATGTGTTACTGTTAGTTTGTTAGAGAAATGACAGAGAATTGAGGTCATGTTTGGCCTTGCTTAAAAGCCAAATCCCGAAAAAAGTCAGCTTTTCCGGATTTTAAGCAAGGCCAGATGTACTTTAGGAGAAATGATGTTAAAAATAGAATTTGATTCAGAGTAGGCTTTGATTAGTTCTGATTAACTAGGAGGTTATTCTAAGTAGTGATGAATGACTAAAAAAGAGAAAAATAAGACCTCAATTTAATAGACTATTTTGAATTGATTGAATAATTGATATTTTGAAATTTTCCTCTCCCAAATTCTCTTCTTGCTTTCTCCTCCTCTATTTCTCTCTCTTATTCCATCTCTTTCTTCTCTCTTTCGCATTCGCTGGATAAGGATATTTTTGTCTTAAACAAGAACAAAGGTGTGCTCTAACCACACGCTTAAAAGATGCATAATTTACCATGGATGTCATCTTTCTTTACTATTGTTTGATACCGTGTGATTTTATATATCTAAAATATATAGTATTGACTCAGTTTTTTGATGAATCAGCTTGATTTGCGGCCAAGGTGGCCACTGGGCGAGGAATATGCTGAAGGAAGAAGTGAAGCCCGATCAATAAGAAGGGCAAGAATTCATCCATCACTTACCTCTCTCATTCAAGCATCAATGCTGCAGCAGTCGTAGCCTGTTCTTGATAGATCAGGCTTTCCTGTGATGAACATATACGAGGCCATAGGAAAGATAACAAGCTCCCCTCTCTTTTAACTTAATCTACATTGGTGGTGTCGTTTTTTGGAAGTCTTGCAAACAATTTTGCCTCGGAATAGGTAGCTCAATCCTCCGTATAGACTGTCGGGGTGTGTTGTAATGTACTATTTAACATTTTTTTACATTATTCAAACTTGACAGCTTTGTGTTACATCCGGAGTTTTTATAATCACGCTGAATGAGGAGGGAACTGTTGACATATTTGTACAGTTTGAATAATTTCTTTACTAGAATGACAACGATAAATGTGCATATAGTGGCAGTTTACTCTTCTATCTGCTGGGCGTGGTTCGACTTCGACAGGAGTCTGGCCCAGCACTGTTCTTGCCGTCCTTTGTATAATATTTTGAGGAAATTTGGCTCAGTAAGGCCCAATAATTTAAAAATAGATTAATACACTTAATTAATTATTAATGTGTTCATTAATTTTTAATTAATCGTACCCTATACGTCCAAAACAGATTACATACAGCCCCAACCAAGCCCTAACCCACTCATCCATCCATCATCACCTTTGGCAACATTAAATACTTTCGGACCCACGTGACTCCATTTATCTCATACCCATGGTTCAAAAGGGTGATAGAAGTGTTCGTGAAACCAAGGGGAAGTGTACAACGATTGACGGATGTTCGATGAAAAATAGAAATCTTGCTTCAAAGGCTTACAAACCTAAGATTAAGCTCAATTTTCTTGGTTGTAAATTTGTATGTCTTTAATTTGAATCTCACTTTGAATTGCTTCAAAGTTCATTTGTTGTTTTCTTGCTTTGGTTACTGGCTTACTAGTAATGTGCTTCCGTTGGAATTTTGAACTCGTAATAGTTTTGAAAGTCAAATGCTCAGATCTTTTCGATCGTTTCTTGATGTAACTGTCCTGTCATTTTTTACTTTATGTAATTTTTCAAGCAAGTCTCATTTAGCATTGAAAATGTTGTCATCCATTGTTTGTCATAAAATGTCAATTCGATAAGTTTACATTTATAGGAATGTAATAAAGAGCTATTGTAAAGTAGAAATGAGTTTTGTGGTTTGGATGTCGGGAATTGAATCTTAGGGTGTTTTTGAAGATTAATTTGTATGTTATATTGTTTTCTTTGTTTTTGCATCTTTTTGTATTGTTTTTCAGATTCTTCTTCCTGTGAGGGTTTTATGTATTGCTATTTCCATTGCTATTTCTATCTTTTTAATAATGATTTTAATTGAAAAAAACGTTCTAAATGTGTAGGAACGGAAATATCGAAAAAATTTGTTACTTCTCTTACTACTATGGAAAAAGATTTGATTTGACATTTATCGCCATTGAAAGTGTATTTTCTTGCTAAATATTCTTGTCTTTCTTTTCGAGTTTCTTTTGTGTATGGTGTAATTTGACCATATGTGTCATGACTTGGAAGAAATGTGATCAATCCATTAGTGAAGACAAGGTCTATGATCTGCAGTGAAATCTCACACAGACATCGTTATAGCTATTTTGCTCATAATTTTGTAGTGATGTGAAATTATAGCTAATTTAACTTTATTTTGAACGAAATGTTCTTTTACTCTACTAGTTCTATTGAGTTCATATTATAAACATTTGATAGTTTTAATCCTAAATAATTTGATAATTTTTTTTTAATGTTTTTTATAATTTGTTCTTGTCAAATATATTATTACATTCTCGAAAATGGCGTTAGAGGTTTTCGTTATGTCGAAGGCCAGGAACTTGATAAATGATGTGTTTAAGATGCTTTTGGAAAAAATTTATAGCATACAATTATTTAAAGTGATCTTCAATTATAACTGGGGTTCAAAATTATTTGTCACTTTTTTGAGTTTTTGTCACTTTTTTGGAATTCTTTTCACTAAATATTTTCTAAATCCAAATTTATATGCTTGTTAATAGAAGTGAAATATAATCACAAAGAGACAATACGCAGAAGAAAATCGACCAATAACTTTATCCACTCCAAGGTTTTGATGATATCATTTAATGCTTTTTTGATCGTGTCATTTTTTTTTTATTTTTGTTACTTTTTTTAGTGTTTGCAACTTTTTTGGGTGAAAAACATACTCTATTTTTTCTTTTTAATAAAATAAACATACATTTAATAAAAAATGTTTTAATTGGTGTTTTGTCACTTTTTAGAATTTTTATCACTTTTTTGAGTCCGTCGCTTTTTCTAATTTCTTTTTCACTGTCTTGACGTTTGTCGCTTGTATGAATTTCTATCACATTTTTTGTCACTTTTTTTGTTACTTCCTTGAAATTTATACCACTTTTTTTAGTGGTAAACATCATTTGTTAATAAAAAGTGATACTTAATTTTAAAAAGTGACATTGTTTCATTTTATTAGCGACATTTAATTTTACACAATATTTTTTACTTCCAAAATACTTTTCTGTGATTTTTAAAAAGACTCCTAATTTTAAAGATATTTTTGTAAATTGACCTAATATTTTCCTATGTAATGTCACTTTTTGAGCCTGAATCCTTGTTTTCTCAGTCATTTTTTCGTAGTCTTGTGTAGAATCAATAACAACCCACGGTTCCAATGTCTAATACGGCTCGACTCGAAGGCAAAATTGTTTGAAATTTCGTGAAGGGTTAAATCACTTTGCTAGAATAATAATGTCAGCAGTGTCAGAATCCTAGACGGTGGGAGGTGAATTAATGAAAAGATGAACGTGTTTTATACAGTCTAATAAAAGAATGACATATGATATTATGTTAATTATTAGGGCAATGTGGTATGATTTTTATGCGAATTATAATTTTAATAAATTAACATTTTCCTGGTATTAAACATGAGATGAAATGGAAATGATACGACAAATGGAGACCCCAGATTTTCAATAGCTCAAGACTATCCAGTATTTTGTCTGTGCTGTGGCATCTTAAATTCGGCTAAATCCATCCACAATTTCTTTATCGCTGGAAATTTAATTTTTGGACATTTCCAATTTTAAGAATTCCTGGCGTTAGAATAAGTTATAAGAAAACAAATATAATTTCTGTTTATTTGAGTAATAAACTTCTATGCACAGTCAGCTAATCGAATATTAGAATTTACATGATAGTTGCAGAAATTTAACAATCAAAATATAGAGTCAATTATATGAATAATTTTTTTTCGTTTCATCGCTATGTACACAAAAAGACTCAATGAAATCATATATGATCAATGTTTGAAAAGAGTGACCTTCTCGTTAGCCATGATTTTCACTTTTTTACACCTTAGTTGGAGTCTGGGCCTGCTTACTCACGTAAAAGGTTAAAACTTGACCTTATCGCCTAATCAAGCTTTACACTTTTACAACACTATATAGAATACGACTGTTTAATGCATTCAGATAGATGTAGCACCTCTTTAGAACAAGGCCTCTCATCAAAATGAGTTAATTACCCAAATGGTCATTAAACTTTGCAAAAAAGTTTTCACATGGTCATTGAACTTTAAAAATCACCCAAGTTATTACTAAATTTTGCAAAAGATTTTCACGGGATCACTGAACTTTGCAAATGGTTTCCATGGGTCATTGAACTTTAAAAATCATCTCGTTCATCACTAAACTTTGCAAAAAGTTTCCTAGAGGATCACTAATTCTGTGATTCCCTGGAAACCTTTTGTAAAGTTTAGTGATCATGTGAAAATCTTTTGCAAAGTTTAGTGATGAAATGAGTAATTTTTAAAGTTCAATGACCCCGTGTAAACCTTTTGCAAAGTTCAGTGATGACTTGAGCGATTTTTAAAGTTCAGTGACCCTGTAAAAACTTTTTGCAAAGTTCAATGACCATTTGGGTTATTAAACCCATCAAAATGTAAAAGTAATCCTCATTTAACATTTAATAGTTATGCCCTAAAGTTTGTCTGCCCGATTTTTTGGGAGAATATATTTTGTAGTAGTGATTTTTTGGATAACGCGTGGTTAAAAAGTATGAAAAATATTGAGTTTACGTTAAAAATTATTTTATTGAAAAATGTGCGGTTAATAATGAGTTGGGGAAAAAATGATTTTGAAAAAAAAAATGAAAATCAAACATAAATTTAGTGTTGTGCAATATTATCTATCGATGTGATGAACAGTGACACAAATATAATAATTAATTTTCTAAAAGATTTTTCTATGATATCTCCTCCAAGATTTTGATGTATAATTTTGCTACATTTTTATCATGACTGACAATTTTGTTTACACTCTGACATGAAATACAATTTTATCATTGATTTAACAATATTTACTCAAATCAATGGTCTTGATTGACACTTCAAATGAAATCGAAGTAGTTGTACACCAGCTTAATTTTTTGATGTATAGTAATATAAAAAAATAAAAAGATTTCAAGCCGATAATTGTCTTGGGTGCAACTTTTAGTTTTTCCTAGTTTTTGCTGCTTGATTTTGAACACGCGTAACTTTTGATCCACAACTTTGTATTGCTATCCATTTTCTATGTTGAATTTCAAATTCAATTAGCTTTTAATGTAGATCATCGTAGAAACTTTATGCTCTAATTTTCTCACACACTTTGCTCGTAAGTTATTTGTCTTGCTTCTTCTTCTTCTGGTCATTTTACACTCTATCTTCGTTTCTTTTTGCATCAATTATCTTCAAATTGAGGATTTCCTTCAACGACAATATATACACTAATGAGTAGAAATTCGTCAAAATAATTATATATTAAGTAAATTTAAGAATTTAGATTAACGTTTAAAACTTACTTATAACTTAGCCCGTATTTAATATAAATTTTAAAATATGAGGATCAAATAAGGACATAGCGTAATCATTTTCTTTTTATTGATAGTAAAATCAAATATAATTATTGTAACTTTCTCTGTGCCGACTTTTATAATCAAAGAGTGCCACAGAAAAATGACTTGAAATGGTGATCTTTTGAAAAATGTATGGTTAAAACGTAGATTTTTTTTTTTTGAATTTATTTATATAATATTTTATTGTGAAAACATGTGATTGAAAATCAATTTGAGGGAAAAAAAATTATTTTAATTGATTGCGAAACACGAGCTTAAAAAATTAAAATATTTACAGCACACTATTGAGTTTTGACAATGGGGTTAAAGCATCAAAATGAGACGAAATAAGGCAGGGCCCAATTGTAGTTCGAAGGGCCACAATGGCTCTATCTCGCTCCAAAAAGTTAACCAATCACCTCTCACCGTCCCCAAAAGAATTATGTTCAATAAATTATTGAAATATTTTTTCCTATATAAAAATAAAATAAAATAATTTTATTTCCTTTTACTTTTCAGCTAAAAAAAAATAAAATTGAAATTATAATGCGTTACGGACCTCATAAAATGCCCATACCGCCATCTTCACACTTCATTTATCTACCTATCCGTCTCTCTTCTCCACTCTCTCTCTAGTTGAGCCATGGCTTCCTCCTCGATAACTCTCTCCCAAGCCCTCCTCTCCAGCTCCTCCATTGCCCGCCATGGCTCTTCCCAATCCACAACTACTACTTCCCTTTCCCTTCCCACCTTCTCCGGCCTCAAGTCTACCGCCGCCACTTCGCGCCGCCGTATTGCCACTGTCCCAACCACCACCACTCGCCACTCTGTACCACGCGCCTCCGCTACTGTAGAGACACTAGAGAAAACTACAGACACGGCCCTTGTTGAAAAATCGGTCAACACTATCCGGTTCTTGGCCATCGATGCTGTTGAGAAGGCCAACTCGGGTCACCCGGGTCTGCCAATGGGTTGCGCTCCGATGGGTCATATATTGTACGATGAGGTCATGAGATATAATCCCAAGAACCCCTTCTGGTTCAATCGTGACCGCTTTGTGCTCTCCGCTGGCCACGGATGCATGCTTCAGTATGCTCTTCTACACCTTGCAGGATATGACTCCGTCCAGGTCAGGCCCCTTTTTCTCTTTTCTTTCAATTCCACTTGTTTTTTACTTAGTGTTCACTTTTCAGTACATAGGCATACGAGTTATACACTGACTTTTAATGTGTCTGTGTATTAAATTTGTGCATAGATATAAGTGGAAGTTGTCATTATTTATGGGTTTCTTCTTTATAACTGAGCCCCTCTTTCACGGAAATTAAAATTCTGATTTAATCCAAGTCAAATTCAATAATTAAAATCAGAGCCCCTCTTTCATCCATTTTTATCAAAATCTACTTAAAATCTGATTTAAACAGGGGCTGGATTTGATTTCTGGATCTGGAATGTTGGGATTTTCATCCTTTTTTCCCGTGTTATAGGATAAGTAAATTTATTTGGGTTCTATGGATTTTTTTGTACTGTTGGTTCAGTGTGTTCCTTTGTTATTTATTGCTTATGTCACGTGGTTGTTGTTATTCAAATATCATGCCTTGAATTTTTATGTTGTAATTAATAGTCTTTTTCTCTGTATAGGTAGTGCAAGTTTCACTTTTAAAATTGTGCATTGTGTTGTTCATTAATTTTAGTAGTGGAGACAATTTCCTTTTCTTTCTATCTGAATTTTGAATTTGAGATTTTCCTATTGTTTTAGCTGAAAACTTATTAGTATGAAATACACAGGAAGAGGATTTGAAGGGTTTCCGTCAATGGGGAAGCAAAACACCTGGTCATCCTGAGAACTTTGAGACACTTGGTGTTGAAGTCACCACTGGTTGATATTTAATCCTGAATGTTGCTTTCATATGCTTGCATGTTTTTAATTCAGAGTTTTAGAACTGATTATAATTTTCATTCACTCAAATGAAGGTCCACTCGGTCAGGGTATTTGCAATGCTGTTGGTTTGGCCCTTGCAGAGAAGCACTTGGCTGCTCGTTACAACAAGCCTGATAGTGATGTTGTTGATCACTATACGTAAGAAAGTTCGGGATTTTCTTTTTATCCTTATTACTAGGTCATATATTAAGTAAATGGTATACCGTGTTTTGTCTTGTTAGACTAATTGCATTGGCTCTTTCGCAGTTATTGTATCCTTGGTGATGGATGCCAAATGGAGGGCATTTCTAATGAGGCTTGTTCCCTTGCTGGGCACTGGGGACTTGGAAAGTTGATTGCTTTCTATGATGACAACCATATTTCTATTGATGGTGACACAGAAATTGCCTTCACTGAGAGTGTTGACACCCGTTTTGAGGCTCTTGGATGGCATGTAATCTGGGTGAAGAATGGAAACACTGGTTATGATGAAATTCGTGCTGCCATCAAGGAAGCAAAGGCTGTAACAGACAAGCCCACTTTGATTAAGGTCAGATATTGCATCCATATTATGGGGAGATTGGAAGCGTCATATTGAATAATAAATGTATACATATTGAAATGTGAACAATAATCAATTTTTACTGTTTAGTATGTTGATGTAGCTATTTTATTGTTAAGACACCTTGTTACTTCTATAAACCTTTTTCTTCCCTATAGGTGACTACAACCATTGGTTACGGTTCTCCCAACAAGGCTAACTCATACAGTGTACATGGAAGTGCACTTGGTGCCAAGGAAGTTGATGCCACCAGGAAGAGCCTTGGATGGCCTTATGAGCCCTTCCATGTGCCCGATGATGTGAAGAAGTAAGAATAGAGTCTTGCTTTCTCGAATCAATGTCATGCCTTTTTCGTTTGTTAATGCATAGTAATTTGGATACAATTGTTTGCAGGCATTGGAGCCGCCATACCCCTAAAGGTGCTGCCCTTGAAGCTGAATGGAATGCCAAGTTTGCTGAATATGAGAAGAAGTATCCGGAGGAAGCAGCAGAATTTAAGTCTATCTTTACTGGTGAACTACCTTCTGGTTGGGAGAAAGCTCTTCCAGTGAGTAGTTCTTTGGCACTTTTGTTATTCCTTATCTTGTTTGTTTGTGCAACATTTGAAGTTAGTGACGTGCCTGATAATAAGAAGAATCAACGAGTACAGAATGTGCAAATTCTTACTCTTTTACTCTGCTATTTCTCCTGACAGCAGGAAAATGTTCATCTCGAGTCAGATAATTACATAGTTTTTCTTTGCTAATATATGTTTCTATCAAGACTTATTGACTTTTAATCTTTATCTTCAGACATACACTCCCGAGAGCCCAGCTGATGCCACCAGGAATCTTTCTCAACAAAACCTCAACGCTCTTGCTAAGGTTCTCCCTGGTCTACTTGGTGGCAGTGCTGATCTTGCCTCGTCTAACATGACCCTTCTCAAAATGTTTGGTGATTTCCAAAAGAACACACCTGAAGAGCGCAATGTGAGGTTTGGTGTACGTGAACACAGTATGGGAGCCATCTGTAATGGAATCGCTCTCCATAGCCCTGGCTTGATTCCTTACTGTGCAACTTTCTTTGTGTTTACTGACTACATGAGAGCAGCCATGAGGATTTCTGCCTTGTGTGAAGCCGGAGTTATCTATGTTATGACACACGACTCGATTGGTCTTGGTGAAGATGGACCAACTCATCAGCCGATTGAGCACTTGGCAAGTTTCCGAGCTATGCCCAACATTTTGATGCTCCGTCCAGCAGACGGAAATGAGACAGCCGGTGCATACAAGGTGGCTGTCCTCAACAGAAAGAGACCATCTGTCCTTGCCCTCTCTCGGCAAAAGCTGCCCCAACTTCCTGGAACCTCCATCGAAGGAGTAGAAAAGGGAGGTTACATTATATCAGATAATTCATCTAGCAACAAGCCCGATGTGATTTTGATGGGAACAGGTTCTGAGTTGGAAATTGCAGCAAAGGCTGCTGATGAACTCAGAAAGGAAGGGAAGACAGTTAGAGTTGTCTCTTTTGTTTCTTGGGAGCTTTTTGACGAGCAATCAGATGAGTACAAGGAAAGTGTTTTGCCTGCGTCTGTAACAGCTAGGGTTAGCATTGAAGCTGGATCAACATTTGGATGGCATAAGATTGTTGGACAGAAAGGGAAGGCCATTGGAATTGACCGATTTGGGGCTAGTGCACCTGCAGGAATAATATACAGGGAATTTGGCATAACAGCAGAAGCCGTTATAGCAGCAGCCAAAGAAGTCTCCTAGGTTTTCCTGGCTTGTTTCTCGGTTGCTGGTGGCCTTCCGGAGTTATTTATAAATTCTGGGGGTTGTAAAATTATAAGAAATCCACGCACAAGGTACTCGGATCAGGGTACTATCATTTGAGAGTTCATAATAAAAGGAGATAAAAATTTCTTTCTTGTCTTTTCTTCAATTGGCAGCAGGGATTGCAAACTAAAAAGATCAGGGGAGGAATTAGGCTTTACAAATGCTCCTGCATTTGGAAACATACTTGAACATTGTCTTCAGTTTTGTAACTCTGTATTTTGATTGATGATGTCTCATTTTCCTTGTAATTTATGTGGTTGATTGATAATGAAAGTCTCTGCTTTCTCCTTTTGCAGCCAACGCTTGCTAGTTTTTGAGATCATAAGCAAATTTCATCAGAGCTAGTTCTTCATTACTAGAAATTCTC
This sequence comes from Fraxinus xanthoxyloides, assembly GCA_903798325.1. Taxonomy (NCBI): domain Eukaryota; kingdom Viridiplantae; phylum Streptophyta; class Magnoliopsida; order Lamiales; family Oleaceae; genus Fraxinus; species Fraxinus xanthoxyloides. The sequence goes on along the minus strand of CAIGRL010198778.1, from coordinate 689 downwards.
CTGATTTGGAAAATTAGTATGGATCGACAAGATTTGGTACTCTTGAAATAAATACCTCGGGACAGACTCCTTGATTAAATGGATGGACATGTAAATAGATTTCAATGATATAGTGTTCGAACTTGTAGGGTCGTTTCACTTGCTAGCAGAGTTCTTAACCCGAGAAAAGGAAATGGTCTCTCGGACTCTATACTTGCTATCTAGTTCGTCTGGAGGAAGCTATGTTTCTTGTAATCGAAAATATCTTTTTTCGTAGTCAATGTCAAAAGGGATTGGATTGTGAATTCAAGCCATTCAAGAAAAGGCAAGGGCAATCTAATATCTTTGAAGCTTCTCCAAGCAAAATAAGATAGTGGGGTCAGTTGCAAGGATGATCCATTATTATGTGGTTGTTGAAGGGGGTAGTTTGTATGTGGTTGTTGAGAGTTTTGGGTTCTATCCACATTGTCTCCTACTCGCATTCTTTTCAACTCTAAATTTTGATACTTATTTCCTTTTTTGATGGTGAAAGGAGTGATTTTTTAGATGAATTCATAGAATTAGCATATAACCTTAGCATATTCTTTTTCTCTCTCTAAATGAATTCATAGAATTAGCATATAACCTTAGCATACTCTCTCTCTCTCTCTCTCTCTCTCTCTCTCTCACCCACACACACACACACACACTGCATCAAATAGTATACGCCA
>CAIGRL010198777.1:0-15481 GCA_903798325.1 Fraxinus xanthoxyloides | reverse complement strand
TTTCTAAACACAATTAGACCCATAACTTGTAAGAACTGCTTGAAGCCTATTTTTGCATATACAAAAGAAAAAAATAACACAAATCATGTTTGTATTTCAGAAGAATTGAAACAACCATCAATCAATAATTAAATATGAAAAAGAAAAAGAAAAAAATTAAGAGTAGTTCTGTCTTTATGTTGTGGGAATACACTGCAATATTTATACAAATATAATTTTATAAATCTCTGTTGTTCTCTTGCATGCCTAGAACGCTTATTCCCTCCTTTGTCATTGGCAATGACACAGTTTGACGACGTTGCCCTCTTCGCTGGGTGCTTTAATGTCCCTGAAGCAACTTCATGCTACGAATAACAAGTTAACATATCTCCCAACTGAAATTGGATATTTGACAAAGCTCGAGGTTTTAAAAGTTCAGAATAACAGGTAAGATGTATGCAATAAATTATTGGTTAGTTTTCATGTCTGCTTATCTGTTAGAACTTCCTTCGTCTGAAATAATTAGATGCTGTGTTTGATGCTTGCTTTTCTTTATATTCAATATTCTCTATTTAGTTTGTCTGATCATACCTGCTGCTATGGTGAACTCCATTTACTTGAGATTCTAATCTGCTTTTACATGCGACATGCACCAGGAATTTGACTTGAAAGAATTAATTAAGCTTAAACTGCCAAATGAATTATGCTTTGATATTTTAATTTGATATATATCTTGCTCCAATGCAGGCTAAGCAATATTCCTGCAAGTATAGGGGGGTGTATTTCTCTCATTGAAGTAGGACCCTGTTCAGTTGCTCCTCTCCTTTATTTCTTTTCTTGGTTGTCTCTTGAAAGTTAAAATCGTTTCTTTTGAGTTTGAGATATTTTTGACAATGTTCCCATTTTGTCATGATGTATTTTAGTTTTGTCATTATCGTGCCATTTACTCAATTTGATGTGATGCAGATTGATCTTTCGTGTAATCTCCTGCTAGAGTTGCCAGAGGAATTTGGCAAGTTAAAAGATTTGAAGGTTAATGGTTATCTATCATTGTTCCTTTTATTTTAAAATTTAATCCCCTCTCTTTATAGTGACTTTTAATGGAAGCAATTCGCCTGAACCTATGTAGATCTATTTATTATTGAAAGAGGGCTTAAGCATTCTGGCTGAGCTTAAAAAGTTTACTTTTAAGCAAATTTACTCAGAAGTAAACAAGTCAGTTTTGAAACAAAAAGAAAAAAGGAAATTATTGGTCGAAGTTGGAATTCGGAAATAATTAAGTTATTTATTCCAAGAGTGAGTCTAGATTTATTTTTAGAAAAGAGTAACTTTTTACTTAAAAGTAAGAAAAAAATACTGCTCACACATGTTTGGAGATAGAAAGTTAACTTTACATTTATTTAAGCTTAGCTAAACATGTTTAAAAAGAGAATCATTTTTAGGATGGGTAACAAAGCTCAGCTTTTCTAATACACATAGGGCGGAGTAAATGGACATCAGCTGTAAATAAACCAGTAATTCTTCACATTTGAACATTGTGCAGGCTTTATATCTCAGCAACAATGGGCTCAAGTCCCTTCCCATCACATTGTTCAAAATGTGCGTCCAGCTCTCGACACTGGATCTTCATGGAACGGAAATAACTGCAGATCTTCTCCGCCAAGTATACAAGTGCCTTGTTATTAATGAAATTTTTTTTATGTGCTTTTATTGAGGTCGTGCTCACTTAATTTCTTTTGACAGTTTGAAGGGTGGGAGAGTTTTGATGAGCGTCGTCGTTTAAAGCATCAGAAACAACTGGATTCCCGAGTCACTAGCTCTGCTGAATTTGATGAAGGTGCTGACAAAAGCTGGTAATATATAACAACTAGCATTTGCAAATTGAAGATCTGCTTGCATGTAATGAACCGGAAATTGCCATAGGGCATTGGTCGTGTACGATGATCCATTGAATGTTGTTTTTCAGTTTGTTGAGGGATTATCTCAATCTAACTCTGTAACATTGATTCATGTTCCCCTTCCTTTTTTTCCTTCCGTATTTACTGATAAATACCATCTCGGGAAAAAGTATTATCCTCCCTTTTTATCTTAGGATTCCCAGATTTGCTTGTGTATTGGTATTCTTGAGCTAGAGATGATCCAAATGTACCGAATTCCCAAAGCCAAGAATGAAAGTTAAACCATAAGATAAATTTCATTCAACACCATAAGAATAGTGCTATTTAGCATAACTCGTGTCACTATTCTAGGTGGCAGCACTAATAATATTAAATTACATGTTCAATTAAATGAATTATATAATTTCACCTTTAATCAATTCTATCCTATAAGGCTACATAGACCGGTGTTCAGCACTGATGGTAGATAACATTATTCTAAGATAAATCTAGCAGAAATTACTGATGAATGGATACATTGTCATAAGCAATGAGAATAATGCTGATAGAAGATATATCACAACAGCAATAATTTAAGTAGTTTGTACACATTCTGCAGAGATCTATAATAGCTCTCAATCAATCTAATATAAGTTCAGCATGCCAGCAGCGGCAGTGAATCTCTAATAGCACCCAACCGACCTGTGAAAACCAGCATAGAAGGCCAAAGTGTTTAACACAAATGCCTCCACCCTGCAACAAACACTACAAGAGCAAGCATAACATTCAATCCCGCAAACAGAAATCGAGGCAGAAATAAGTAAAGAATGCTGTTCAATCCTTCATGTGTCTCTTCGCTAGTGATTACCGAACTTCTTGTCCTTGGGTATATTGGTCATATTTATTTTATACATGGGGCGTTGAACTGTTATGAAAAATAGAACGTTATAGATATCATAGCCTGAGTATTGAAATGTAAGGACTGCGGTATATAAAGAGCTTGTCCTACAATTCTAACATCCTGAGGTCAATGTTCAAGAAAAGCTAGTTGAAGTATACTGATATCTGAGGGATGTCGATATCATTATCTTCATCATCCTCGCATGCTACTACTATATCCAAGTGGTGGCGGTATGGTGGCAGCTCAGCCTTTGCCACTTCCCGTGCAAGGTCAACTATCTTCTTGTCCATTCGCTCTCTGTGCCTTGGGAACATGCTATTGTAGAGCAAGCAACTTCCAAATGAAATACTATAGGCATTCAGCCCCTTGTCCTCGAGCCATTTGAGTAGTTCCCGAAGTGTAGGGTTACCGTTGATTATCCATCTGTCCCACACAGTCCAGCTCATGTCCTTATACTTGATGATCTTAGGAGGAACTGGTTCGGCCATGGAGAATAATGGTAGAGCTAAATTAGCAAATGTGTTACGATAGTCTTCTAACTTGTGCCCTCCATTAATAACCTTGTAGAGCTCCAGGCAAACCAAACCTGTAGCCATCGCAGTGGAAGTTGCAATTGCGGGTATAATACGTCCAGCAATGAATTTGGCTTTTAACTTATCAACTTCAAGAATGCCATAATTTCTTGCCCTCATGTTAGCAAGTCCAGCAATCAGGTCCATGTGGTAATTTGTATCATCATCCTGCATATTCAATAACAATGTCAAGAAAAAAGTAAATGTACCAAGCAATGTGATATTTGAAAATTTTGCCAAAAATAAAAGAACAGATTGCACAAGATTGAAGGGTTTGGTACAAGGGGAAGTGGATGAGATGGAAAAGGGGAAAGAACCATATTTTCCATCCTTCATGGAAAAAATGCTGATCTATTTGTCATATTTAGTGTGATGAATAGAAAGTGGTGAGGGAATTACCTTTTTAGGCATTTTGCAACGGATTGTAGTTCAAAATCCGCCATGTACTTTTGAAATAAAATTGTGAAAATCTAATCTTCCACCTTATTTTACATTCCTTCCTCTTTTACTCTTAACCAAACAAATGAAAACTTATTTCCTTCCTCATTTCCCTCCATTTCCTTTCCTTTCCTTTCCACACACATACATCAATATGAATAAAGATACTTCACGAGGCACATTACTACTTCCTTTTGACTCGCTAACAAAACAATGTCAAAGAGACGCAACATACATGTGTACAATAAGGATAGGTCCCATAGAGGTGTAAGATTATAACAAGCTATGCATCATCTTATATCTTTAAGAGACAAAGGGACATACTTTTTCAAATTGAATCGGTTTCATCCTGAAGTTTGGCGATAACTTCTGCCGAATCTGCTCCAGCTTCATTATTAACTCATCAATAACCACAGCATCATCCAAAGAAGCAGCAGCAAGACTGGTAGCCTTCTCATCAGTAACAATTTTCGCATCTTTCTTTGGTTGAAATTCAGGAACCATAGTTCTATCAAGAGTTTCAGCCAATTTCTTAGGGTGCCAATTAGGAACGGGAATGCCAAATGTCTGAGCGCGTAGAATGGATGCAGCCATAAGGAAATGGAGATGGCTGGGATCATCAGTAGAAAACTGCAGGGGGCGAGGGAACCGCTTGGGGGCTGACCAGAATGGTACGCCAGTACTAGTCACAGCATCTTCAGGGAAAGTGTAAGTCAACTGTTTCACCCTGTTAGCAAAATAATCTTCGAACCTACAAGAAAGAATTATTCAGATGCATAAGGAGAGCCGGTTCTATTTGATACAGGTAAAAGCTTAAAACAAATTAAAATCAAGAATTACTTTAAACGAGCCCATGTAATACAATCCTGGAACGATTCACATTTTTCCCTGTCAAGACACTCGAGTATATGTTCCAAATTGTCTCTGGCTTGAGCATCACCAGCATTTCTCATTGCAGATGTATATTCGGCTGGGTTAGAAAGATAGGCATTTACTTCGGCAGGTGTTTTCTCAAGCAAGCCCTCAAATTCTGATCTGGCCCATGTCAAGCAATGATCAATGTTGTGTGGGAAGGAGTGCACAGTACACATTGGTGCTTGTTTCTCAGGAGGATCTCTTGAGGCACCATAATTCTCAGTCAGATGGGGAATGACCATTTGAGTGTTACATTTGGCACCTAATGTTCCAGACTCAAGCAGTGGCTTTTGGAAATACAGGCATCTTTGATCAACATAAAGCCTGGCATTGACATTGTCAAGGGCATTAACAACAACATTCAGATTTTCCCAGAAGGTATCATCAAAAACATTCTCTGTTTCAGGACCCACACGATTCTGCAAAGCTTCAATGCGGAAATGAGGATTGATCGAAGAAGCAGCAGAAGCAGCAACAGAGGATTTGGCCTGCCCAATGTTCCAATCTCGAAAGAGGAACTGTCTGCTAAGGTTACTCTTCTCAATCACATCATCATCAGTGACTGTTAGTTTTCCTTGGTTTCCACAAGAAACTCCCATCAGTGCTAAATTCTTTAGAAACTCGCAGCCCAGTGCACCAGATCCAACCAAAAACACTTTAGCATCTTCTAGTCTTTTCTGAAGTTTAGACCCAAAGACTGAAATCTGGGCATCATAACGGCTATTTAATGGTCTGAATTCGCTGGGATCTAATGGCTCTACAGGAAGTGATTCCACCGAGTCGAAGTAGAAGAACTTCACAAATTTGAANTTAGCATCTTCTAGTCTTTTCTGAAGTTTAGACCCAAAGACTGAAATCTGGGCATCATAACGGCTATTTAATGGTCTGAATTCGCTGGGATCTAATGGCTCTACAGGAAGTGATTCCACCGAGTCGAAGTAGAAGAACTTCACAAATTTGAAAAAAAAAAAAAAGAGTCAGTTTACCCCAACATAGCAGTAAAATACATCAAACTAGCAACCATTGGATTCAAATGTGAGAAAGACAATAATATAAATAATTGCTTAAGAGGAGGAAGCTTATGAATGTTGGGAAACATGATATTAACCTGGAAAAGGGGATGAAACTTCCCTGAGCACGCCTTAACAACCTCCTGCCCAACAAAGCCACCAAACATGGCTGCCACAGGATTCAGTACAGCTCGGGCACCAAAGGCAAAATGTCGCAAAAGTTTTGGATTTATATCATCCAGTTTTACATCTCCCAAAGTATCATTCAGGTTACTGGTAATAGATATCAACCTCTGAGCATCCTCTTCAGAACCAGCTACTGGGAAGCGCCCCAATTCAGAGACAAACTTATCCAGCGATTGGAATGCCAAATGCAAGAGAGGTGGGTGGTCAAACTTAGAGAAATCACTAAGAAGAAAATCTCCAGGATCTTTAATTGCTTCCCTCAGCGGCTTGAAGTTCAAAACCTTGGGCTGTTTTACCTGAGTTACAATACCACCTTTCTCATATCCACCGAAACTTGTGGTATCTTCATCAAGGATGAAAGAGTATGGTCGTGCAGTTTTTATCTTTCTCGGCTTTCCATCATTGAGTTCTGTCATTCCCTGTACTTCTGAGAACACAACAAGATCCCCATCCTGAAATTCTAGCCTTTCATCGTCCACACACGACACAAGAGCAAGGTTATCATTACTGATAGATGCAATAATGCCCGTATGAGGTTCCTCGCCATCAACATCGACAACAGTAAACTCTGGTCCAAAATCACAAAAACAACTACCAAAAAGGCCTCTAACTTCAGTCTTGATGAAAGCAATAGGAGGTTGATGATTGTGACAGTATTCATTGAACTCGATTGCATTCTCTAAGCTTATGTCAGTAAAAACCACAGCCTGCATTCACCACCATCATTATATGTAATCAGTGCATAATTGCGACATCCCTAGCAAACATACAATCCTAAATTCTCATGCAAGAAAATTAACACAAGGTATAGAGCTCAAAATCGAAAGGGAAATTGTATACTGAATCACAAGCAGTCGATCTGATATCTAGTTACACGATTAGACCTCAATCACTTGCAATGAAAGTAAAAAGATGGATAAATTCTAGAAGTAGCACCATTCATTGTGGAAATAATTCTGTAATTTATCTGTCCTTTAAACTGTACGACAGTAAATTCGTTGAACTACACTACATGGTAGTCAAAATATTACACCTCCATTAGGCAAAATTAAAAATCATTTATAAATGGTTAAACTTCATTTCCAACCACACATTTCAATGAATCCACAAGTACTATCCACTTATCTACCACTCATTTCTATCTATTTATAAATTATACAGCTTATAAATTCTTCCCAAATGAGATCTAGCCCTCATTGCCTCCATTAAAACGTGATTTTGGGGAAAAATGTGTTTTGGAATATTGATTTTTGGAGAATGTGTGGTTAAAAAATAAAGAAAAATTTTGGATTTACATGTAACATTATTTTATGAGAAAATGTGTGGTTGAAAATGAGTTTTGAAAAAATGAAGCCCAAACAGGGCCTAAACTCTCCAAATTATTTGTTGTTGTCCATTTTACCAATCAACACTTGATAATAATTACATGATAGTACCATCCTTGAGGATAGCGCATCGCCAGCCTGTATTTTGTGCCAAATATTATTCACTTCACTATCCATACACAAAATTCAAACTTAAGCAAAATTTCTCATAAATCACAAAACTGTCACTTTTAGGATTAAAATTATGAAAAATGCCAAAGGTGCCAACCATATTCCATCTACACTAGTCACATAAATCTAGGATAGCTCTAATGACAAAATAAAGAAATTAACACAAATAGTAATTCAAAGTACCACCAAGTCAAAAACGATAAAAGGGAAATCTACAATGAATTACATACCAACTAACATATTACACACTTCATTTGATAAATGTACTTGTCCTCGTGAGCAATGCACAAGCAAACTACTCTATTGCCTTCATAAAAATGTTTCTCTGACAAACTTCTACATGGAAATACAAACAACAAAGAATACCAAGTACAAATAACCAATGCTGGCAAGAATATTGTGAAGTCCTTCATACAAGACCAAAAAGGAGAGAAGTCTCAAACCATCCAAGTTCAGATTGAGCCAGAATTTGAGCATCAGTTAATAAACATCACAAAAGAATCATGAACCAACCAAATTATTTGAAGCAATAAAATCAATACCCCACTGTAGTTAATAAATAACCATTGATATTCTATTACACAGATGACATTGCCTATCCACAAAACATGGTATCTATTTGACAAATGCAAGTTTTTGGGATATCTGAAAAAAGATTACAAGGTACTACTACAATTTCAGTGAGCAAAAGCTGATTGTCTCAAAACATGCATCTTTCAAGAGGAGTTCATCTAGAAGAAATGGGAGCAAAATAAAGCTCAAATGAACTAAAAAACCTCAATCGCCACTTGATCAACACGAAAGCTAGTATTTTAACACCAAGTAGGATGAAGAGACAGTCGTCAAGCAATCCAACTACATATGGACATTAGGAGACCCATAAAAGTACGTTAGGCCCATAGGTTGCAAATGGGTCTTTAATAAAAAAAAGGTTAAAAGTAGACTTGAAAGTCAATGGCCTCACTTACTCAAGCTTTCAATATGGCCATAATGATCCTAAATTCAATTTGACTTTGCCATAAAAGTACGTTAGGCCCATAGGTTGCAAATGGGTCTTTAATAACAAAAAGGGTTAAAAGTAGACTCGAAAGTCAATGGCCTCACTTACTCAAGCTTTCAATATGGCCATAATGATCCTAAATTCAATTTGACTTTGATCATGTTAAATCCACTCCATGGTAAATCTTCACCTTAAATAGAGGAGATTCAAAAGCTCTCCAAAATAAGACTGTCATTAACTCCACGATTGAGGCTGAATACAGCATGGCAAGTGAGGCAATTTAGATCCATAATTCATTACTATTCAGATTAATTGGAAATTCGGTAACCCTGTTCAGCGACGACAACTCTGTGATTCTCGGGCAAGGAACCAAGGTCTCATCAACAATCTAAGCACATCTCATGATTTTATTTTGATCAAAGAGATCGTTGGGAAGGGGAGGTATAGATACTGCAAGAGTTAATTACATAATATATAGGTCCAGGTTTTTCACTCAACAACAATTCTTTAACATGGGATCCTTCAGTAATTGGTTTCAGCGCAATTGAGCATAGAAAGTAGTGTGACAGCTCTGCCATCCGAAGTGAAGGAATGATAAGCAATCGGTAGACAATTTTGGAATTGTGCCCTTAAACACAATTGCATGAGGTTTGACGGGGCAGTACTTGTAATACATTTTTATTCGTATCTCAACAGCTGTTATCACATATTTATCAAAAGCATCTCCATATATCATGTTTGTTTATTATGTATATCATAAGATTCATAACATTGCTCAACCAAGACCTAGAATGGGAGAAAAAGTAGAACAATGGCGAGATCAACTTAACGAGCTCTAATTTCTTGTTATTTCTATAGTGAAGGTATTCCTAGTGATAGGATCATTGAAAATGACACTTGTGCATTCATATAAGTCTATACATGCCTGCTTCATCAAGGAGGGTGACTAATCTCATGATCACTTGTTTAGATAACTATGAAAGATGTTAGTTTCTCATTGGAGAACTAATTTAACCAAAATAACTAGTCTAAAGTACTTCTGTATAGACTTTTACATACTCGTCAGAGAAAAGTCACTCACAAAAGTTACAATGATCACAGGTAACAAAAATAATAACACGAAAACTTTACCTGATATTCAGAAAGTTGTTCTTTAGTCAATTTCGTAGTCAATGTCGAGATAACCACAGCATTGTTGAGCTCTTGTAGTTTCTGAATAGACGCAAGTGCCCTGTTCTTACCAACGTCATTCTCAGAGAAAATAAAGTTGCTGGACAAATCCCATAACTCCACTTTTCCTTCATCATGCAATGTGACAGACTTCACACCGGCAAGAATAAGGTTCTTAGCTGTGACGTTTTGCAAAAGTCAGATATCATACTAGCTACTCCAAATATTCCTTCACTCAAATTATTCAATAGTTCCGTTTACATACGATAAACAATTTCCAGATGGGAAATTGACCTAAAATAAACACTAAATAATTTATCTTACTGCAGAACTGCAAGCTTAAAATAAACACCAAAATAAAGTAGACGTTTGAGCCAAAACATTTTACTCACAAGACAAAAAATAAAAAACTCTTTATCTTATTATAAAAGCTTTATCATCTAAATCTACCAAACCTAAATTTCAAATAAAAATTAATTGAACATCAGCAATAAATATAAACTCTCACAAAAAAGAAAGAAAAATAAACAGCAGCTCGGATCCAGAAGATCTATCTGGGTGATCTTTCTTTATATTGAATGAGTAAGCATAATCCAGATTTCCAAATCCAATCCCGAATTATACAGATAAATAAAATAATTGGACTCGATCACATAAGCATGTTAGTTCGTACTCAAAAATGGAAGAATTCCTACCGATCTCAGCACCGAGGCCTTGCATTCCAGATACCAGAACGTCTGACGCAAAAAGCCGACGCATCGTCTCTCGTCCATACACAGCAAGCTGCCTGCTATGGAGATCTTCATCAATATCGTGCGATTTTCCAACGTCAAAGGCCATTTCCGTAATTGAAGGCTCCTCCCGGCTGCAGCTGTTGTTACTGTTACTGTTCTCTAAACTAACACTAGTGGTTCCGTCAATGTTGGTCTCTTGACTCCCACTGCCACTTCCTTCACAAACGTTCTTACTATCGGCGAAGAAACAGAAACGACTCTTCTTCAGAACGCTTTCCGATTCACTTTCTTTTACAGCCTCGCCTTCCAGTGGTCTCTTTCTAGGAAGCATATAGTGCAACAAACTGCACAAAGCCCGCCGAATCGCCATGAAAATTAACAAAATCAGAAATAATGTATCAAAATTTCGAAAAACGAAAGATCGGAACAATTATTTAAATCCTCTAACAAATTTAAAGCGATCGGCGCCAGGATCACCATAACAACAATAATAACATTAATAAAACCGGAAAACAATATAGAAGTTACTTTGATTAACCGATTGGACATGTAAGATGTGAAGCAAAGGATAATCTTACCTATTATACTATCTCGGATGAAGAAAAGAATCGAATCTTCGAGAGTAGATGGAGAATTTGAGAGAGTGGAAGAAGAGGAGAGCCTCAGAGAAGGTGGGTTATTGGTGATAATACACAAGGAAAAATTTGACAGGAAAAGAAAATTTAAATTTTTTTCATGGGTTTTGCAACGTGTATACCGGATTTACAGTCCCCAATATAGGAAATGGTGCACGCGACATAAGATGATGTCGTAAATTTTAGAAAAAAATATATATATAAATAAAATTTTCTCTATTTTTAAAGTTTTCAAGGACTAAACTAAAAATAATTGTACTACGTGTATTATGCTACATGAACCAAACCAATTACAAAATGGGTGACAAAAGAGTCACATGACGTCCCCCATGTGGTTATTTTGTCAATCATTCTGTACAATGTTTTGTACAAGAGGAATTATCCATAATTATATCTACGAGAAGCATTTTCCAAGTAAAAATATCTCGTTAATGGAGAGACGTTATTATTTATTTATTTAGGTAAATAATAATTTTTGAGTCCATTTAAAATTTTATTTTTCAAGAATTTTAAATAAAAATATTGGAAAGTATGTTTTTGAATGTAAAAGGAAAAAAAAATGCAAATAGTGAGAAATAGGCTAGTTTCCAAAAAAAATAAAAATAGGTATATTATTTGCTAACTATCCGACTTGAACTACATTTAGCTCCTGCTTGGTGTAGATGAAAATTAATTTTTTAATAAATTTTGATAAAAATTTATGAATAAATTCATGTGAAATGTAATGTTAAAATAAATTGTTAGTTTCGACTTAAATTTTAATTCAAATTTTTAGTTGAATCAAACATGAGTTTAAATGTTTAAAGAAGTTTGGAGGCTGACAAAAATGAAAAGGTTAGTTAGAATCTGCGTCTTTTCAAAATCAATAATACTATATGTATACTATTTTTTACATTATTCTTTACATTGTGTCATGCAGTGATATCACATTAGGCAGTTTTACAAAAACACACACACACACTTTCTTGCCAATAATGTTTTTGAAAACAATGAAATGTTAAAATAAATGTCAAACTTTGAATGTATATTTAGCATTGTTCATTTGTTCTATTTCAATAAGTTGTATGCAATAATTTCAGTAGTACGTATAACAAAACATTGTACAACCCAATGTGAAGTTTTAAAGTTGTTGCCCTGAACCATGAAAGCTATTTAGAGAATCTCCAGAACGATGTAAAATTGAATGTAAATTGATATCTTCAAAACCACTTATGCATCATCATTTACATCACAGTGGATAAATTCAAATTCTGCTCCAATGAGAAGATTTAAATCCACTTTCCCTCGACAAACAAACAGAATAAAAAAAAAAAAACAAGAAGAAGAAAATTAAATTCATCCTCTTCCCTTTTTATATATATTTTGCCGAAAAATGCAATTTGCATTTCCTTTGCATCTCTCCAATGGAGAGGTTTTTGACCACTTAGAAAACCAAACTCATAATTTAAATCTATTTTATACCACGATTTGAGATGCTCTAAGACATGGTTTTGGAATCTAATTTGATTGGACGACAAGATTGGTAAATTGGGGGGACATGATCTCTATGTGGTTAAATTGAATTTCATTCAAACAAATCATCTTCAAACACCTATCAAATACCCAAAAGAGGGGAGACCTTCATGTCCAACTCAGAGGACGTAAAAAAAAAAAACAAGAAGAAGAAAATTAAATTCATCCTCTTCCCTTTTTATATATATTTTGCCGAAAAATGCAATTTGCATTTCCTTAGCATCTCTCCAATGGAGAGGTTTTTGACCACTTAGAAAACCTAACTCATAATATAAATCTATTTTATACCACGATTTGAGATGCTCTAAGACATGGTTTTGGAATCTAATTTGATTGGACGACAAGATTGGTAAATTGGGGGGACATGATCTCATGTGGTTAAATTGAATTTCATTCAAACAAATCATCTTCAAACACCTATCAAATACCCAAAAGAGGGGAGACCTTCATGTCCAACTCAGAGGACGAGGATATCTCAACCCTATTATCATCATGCATTTCTCTCATGATCGAATTAACCATTTTGGAAACTAAGGAGTCTTTACGCTGATTGCTATGTGAGCCAAATACATATATTCAGATTTAGAGAAATGGTTTTCAAAGTACAATGTAAGATTTATTTTTATTTGCAATGGCAATGATTCGAACCTTGGCTTCCAAGATTATATTTCACTTCCTTGACCATTTGGAAGCTCATGAACTATAGTCATACTCTGGGAGCCAAACATATATATTTAGATTTAGCAAAACAGTTTTCTTTTTAGTTCAAAAATATATTTTAGTTAAAATTACGATCTAACAATGACACACCGGTCAACCACTGAGTCACTGGTTCAACCATTGACCCGGTGACCCAATTATTTTTTCGGGTCGGGTTTAATAACTATGGGCGATACATCCAACTTAGTAAGAAAGTTATAACATCGAAACAAGAAGTAATCCACTGGTACGAGCAGTGTCCTAATCTGACAATCCAGACTTTGCCAAGTTGGGTATGATAAATATGGTTTATGTATGAATAAGACTATTTCCTTCTGTAGAATATGTAGCGTTATAATGTAATAAATGGGAAATGAATGAAATCATCTGGCCGGCACAGCCCAGGACCAGCACATTCAAGATAGGCTAAGCATGGCATAACTCACACCTCTTTCGCTAAAAAATCATAATAGAGTACACGAGTACATATTACTGTACTAGAAATTGGTTGCAAGTTCAAGATATTGTCTGCGCAAACTGGGTTGAGAATTAAGCAAGAGACAAAAAACTCTCTCAGTTTACATACAGTGGGCCCTTTTCAGAAAAATATATATCATGCAAAAATGTAATTTGGTGTATACAAAACTATGCGCCTTCGTTTTAGTTAATGACATAATAACGAGAAAAGTAACACCTGACAGAACAAATTTTCTTTACCAGAACATAAATACTAAAGAGTTACACTACACAAGTTGTACCTTGAGGTGAAAGATCTATAGAAGCTTCAAAAAATGTAATAGAATGACAGTGAACTGATTTCTGTCTTACCTTGTAGTTGTTAATACGGTAAGAATTCACTTTTACAAGCCAAAATTGCACGCCTGCACGAATTCCATCTCATCATCAACATATTTAGTCCAGAGATGCTTATAATGGTTCATAGCAATATCCAGCCATGGCTTCATGTCTCCATTGAAATGGATGACAGCAGCTTTATTGATTTCATCCGTACTAATACTTGGATTGATTCCAAGGTCCAGAACATGCCATGTTTTATCCAATGACTTGGTTGTTGAGTAAAATGTAATCAACCCAGCCGGTAGTGTGCCTAATTTCCATAAGGTTTGATCCTCATTCTGATCAATCAAAAAGAAAAACTTTCCGTAACTAGCTTGATAACCGAAAAAAAATTGTGCTATATTTTGTTTCAGAACAAAAAGAAGGGAAAGGTAAAATCAGCATAAACCATTTACCAAATTCTGCCAGTAATGATATTGCTCAGTGCATTTCTCATTTCGCCAAGCATCAAGGTCAAACATATTCACTCCAAAAGCCCAAGCACAAGCTCTAGGATTGAACTTCTCCTTGATGAGAGGGTTAGAAAAGTTCAAATATTCAGCATAGCGACGGAAAGACCCAAAGCAAGTATTGACTGCTGCATTCACCTTTCCGTCCATGTCAATTCTCCACAAGGCAGTTAAATCCTTCTGAACAACAACGTCATCATCCAGAAACAAGATTTTGTGCAGCTTTGGGTACAATTCTGGCAAGTAGAATCGCAGGTGATTCAGCATTAATAAGTACTTGGGGTTTCTAAATTTCATGTTGTTCATGTCTTTAGTGGAATTATCTGCCCTGTTTGTAAAGTAAAACTTCTGCAAATTTGCAGACTTGACTTGTCTAAGAACTGGCACATATGAGGGAATCAGGAACTTGTAATCATCCACCGCTTTGATCTCAATATGGGCTCGCCCTTGTATTGGCCTCATCTTAAACCAAACCTTTGTTGCAGCTAGATTCATCCTATCAGTAACGATATGAAAAACATGCTTCTCAGGTTCCTCTGCATTCTTAACAACTGAATTCACCACCACAGAGATTGCAATAACATTGTCGGAAAATATAGCATAATGGTATAAGCTTGGATCCTCAAACTCAGGCTTCGGTTCATCATCCGTATACTTTTCAGGATGTGCAATTCTCTCCTCCATGAGCCGCATTGCAAGACAATGCAAACTCTTGGGAGTCGATTTTGCTGCAATTGAGCTCGTAAAAGCCCCATTCTTCTTGGCCTTCAAAAGCGACTCATTAACAGCAAATATTGTATCTTTCAATTTCTGAATCTTTAACTGAGTATCATAGGACTCCTTGGCTTCTGCAATCATCAACCTAGCAACCTTGATTTTATCCTTGACCTCCTTTTCAAACTGCCTCAACACGTCCTCGTCAACCGGCCCGTCAGATTCAAACAACGCTAAGCGATATGTTGGCTTCAACTGAAGGTCCGAAAAATTCTTAGCCATGTCATCAAACATCTTAAGCTGCCTAGAGATCTCTAGCTTGAGCCTCCTAGCATA
>CAIGRL010198766.1:0-11485 GCA_903798325.1 Fraxinus xanthoxyloides | reverse complement strand
TGTGATCAACAATGTTTGTAACTACTTCAAATTCATTAATAAACTTCCCGATCCAGATCACAACCTTTGTTGCTTCTAAAGCGATGAATAAGACTTCTACTATTGATCAATGATTATTTCCCATTTAGAACCTTTCCAACAATCGATTAAGAGTAAACTAATATCATGATTGAGATTTGATATAATTCTAGTGTCCCTAGAAGTTAGCGTCATTATATCCATGAACTCTTAGTTCATTTTCTTTATATAAAATCTTCTCAAAATTTTATGTATGTAGATTGGAATGAGTTAAACAATTTTCTAGATCTATCTCTATATATTAAGTTGTTTTCCCCATATCTTTCATGTAGATATTATTTGACATTCACAATTTCAAAAATTGAAACGTAGGGATGTAGTTTCCCATTAATATGTTATATAATATCAAGAATATGACAACGCTCCCACTTTTATCATTAAATCGAAAATTCCGGCTCCAAGAGACTTGCTTCAATCTATATATGGATTGATAAAGCTTGCATACTTTATAAGTATATTTGGATTGAAAACCTTCAAATTGTGTCATATATATTTTTTCTTGCAAGTTCTTATTAAAGAATGCAGTTTTGATATCCATTTTCCATAGCTTATAGTCATGGATTATTCCACTCCTTCAAGATTTATTCTACTCATATTGTCCTTTCCCAAAATGAGCTTTCTCTATGAATATGACATGTTTTGAGATAAACACATTCTTCCTAATAGAATTACAAAATTGATATCCAAATATCTCTTTTGGATGTCCCACAAATATGTATTTATCTGATTTAGACTCGATCTTATCTGAAAATCAATCTTATCTGATTTAGTGTGTTTCACATAAAACGTTACAATTGTTTTAATAAGAGACAATTTAGGCATTTTACATTTCCATAACTCGTATGGAGTTTTGTTAACCAACTTAGATGGACACGATTTAATGTGTAGTACATTGTAATCAATGGATGACCCCAAAATGATTTTGAGAAGTTTTCATGGCTTGTTATTTATCGTACTATATCTTATAATGTACGATTCTTCATTTCAGATATACCATTATATTGCGATGTATGTGGCAGAGTCCAATGCACGAGAATCTCGTTCTCTTTTAGATAATCTAAAATTTACCTTTAAGATCTCCACCTCAATTAGATCTTAGTATGAGAATACATTCACCAATTTGTTTTTCCTCTTCTAGCTTGAATCTCTAGAGCTTTTCAAGAGCTTCATGTTTGAATTTCATCAAGTATACATGACCATTTTTGAAATAATCGTCAGCAAATATGATAAGATAAAAAAAACTTTTTCTAACAACAATTGACATGGATTTACATACACATATATCAAGTCCAGTAATTATGCAGCTCTTTCTCATTTCAAGTAAAATGAGATTTGTTCATCTTACCCAATGGCTTGATTTGCATTTGTCAAATAATTCAAAATCAATACTCCAAGTATACGTCTCTATGTAATTTTGGAATTACATTTTGGTCTGCAATGTCAAATATATGTGTTATTCAAATTATCATTTTTATGCATTTCAGTTTCAATACGCATTATAAAATACTCAATATTTAGAACATAAATGTCATTTTATAATTTACTATAACCATTAATATCTTATCAAGATAAAAAGGAACAATATTTGTTCTTAACATTAAAATAATTCATGTCCAAACATGAAATTGAAATAATGTTCTTGATAATTGTGAGAACAAAATAATATTGCTCTAATTCTAATACTAACCTTAAAGGCAATGATAAGAAGAATGTGCCTACAAGTAATGCGGCAACCTATACTCATTTTCAATACATCCACATGGTCGAATACATAATTATCAATTAAATATACATCTATCACATAAATGTATTCATTTATAATCTAATATTATATGCAAAGCAAGTTTCAAGTTTCTAATCTAATATTACATGTAAAGCACGTTTCAAGTTTCTAACAATTATGATCATCTAAACAAATTTAGGTAAAAGGATCAGAACAATTAATTAATTTAATTTGCAGGTTTATTTAATTAAAATCAACTTTTAATTAAATATTGACTTATAGTCCAACTCTAATTCTATAAATGTACGGTGGAACTATTTAATTAAAATCAAATTCTAATTAAATATCAAATTAGAGTTCAACTCTAATTCAATCATTGTAGACGAGTTAGTTTAATTAAAATTGAATTTAATTGACCAACAAATTATAGTCCAACTCCAATTCTAAGAATATATCAGGGCGAGATAATTTAATTAAAATAATATTCTAATTAAATATCAAATTAGAGTCAAACTCTAATTGCAATCGAATTAATATTTTAATTTAGCATAAAACTTCTAAATAAAATAAAATTCAATTTTGGATCAAAGTTTAATATTTAAGTTAAAATCCAATTTTAACGAAAATATAAAAAGCCGTCAATTTTAAATGGATCAAAATTCAAATTTAGGTTAAAACTCATTTGAAAATCAAATTTAAAACCATTTTGATATTTAAATTCAAACTTCCTTTTGAAAGTTTTGACCCATTTGAAAATTATAAACAGAGTCCTCAAAATTTCTGAAATTGCATACATGCTCTTACTTTAATAATTGTACATTGGCCCTGAGATGATATTGCAAGCAGGGGCTTGCAATTTCTCAAATTACATCAGATGCCTCCTCCTCCAATCACCCAACCTGATTCAAAACTCTAGACAAATTTCTCCCCATTTTCTCTATGTGGCACCGACGGCAAATGATGTCGACGGTGGTAAGCCACAAGGCGCACTGCATGAATGCTGATATAAGTTTGCAGTTGACGCGGCAACTAGATGTAGAGACGACGAGCGCCATTGTGTAGTGCGCAATAACGCGCAACAACTGTTGCGAGTAGCCTCGCCGTTCATGCTACTACCCGTTCCGACAGAGACGATGGCCGCCCCTAGTGATCTTCCGTCCTTTTTTTGATTCAAAATTTATTTTCTTTTCAAAATCAAATTTTAAAAGATGAAAAGTAATTTTCTCAATTGCTACATATAAGAAAGTAATAACAATCAACTTTTAATTGTACAAAACAATTTCTAACTTGCACAAAGTAAACTCTAAATACCACTGTTTTGATTTTATTTAACATGCACAATGGAATTTAAACAAAATTCTCAATTCCCACTAAGAATCTTCTTTGTACTTAAAGAGAAACTGTGATAAATAATTATACCTTTGTTGAATCTTGTAAACCCATTTGTTTATTTTCAACACAAATAATCATGATATGCAATCCACAACTATTCAATTGTCCATCTTTCAATAAATATTCACACAAGGAACAAGAATGAAAGAATTATGATTTTTTTTTGTGCTAGCACGATAATGAATCTTGTTTAATTATTTCTGAACCCATAATAACTTATTAATTAAATCCACGTGGGCTTGACCCATCTCTTGAACTTAACTCGATTCAATATTTAATTAATTAAATTTAGTACATGAATTAATTAATCCAATTAATTAAATCCGACCTATTAACAAGCAACCAAATTAATTAATTGTTCAATACTTGTTAATTAATTAATTGGTAAATCTCATTTTTCTTGTTCTCCTTTTATGTATGGCTCATTAGATTTTCGATCACGATGCAAGGGACGTGAATTATTATTTTAATATAATCAAAATCGATATCTTAAAAAATCTCCTTTTAGTTTATCATCAATTCACATTCGTTGTCTAAGATTTACATCTGGCAATGTGTTTGAGTAATATATGTAATGAAAAATGTCACATGGTATAACAAACCGTTTTTGTTAGTTTGCAATGAAATTATAATCTTTTCATCAATATGATCCGATCAATTACGAGATAGGGATGTGTCTCAATCTCAATTATCGATCGTAACTTTCATCTCATTATTAAATCAATGTAAGGTGAAATTTTTTTTTCCAGCGTATGAGTACACCTCGACCTAAGATTTAGTTATCATTTTAATTGAATGAAATGTAGATCATAATCTCTTACTATTTAAAAGTGTCGAATTTTTTATTAATCATTCGCAACTTTCATATGATTTTTGGCATACCCAAACGATGTCGCATTAGTAACCCTTGGTAGAGTAACACCCAATATCACCAAAGTATGACTATCTTCAAATAAACCACTATGATAACTTCAAGTTGAAAGACCAATCCCACTATTGAACTTTAAAGATTAACCACTCACACTCAAATAGATATTCATATAGAATCTCCCCAATAGTTATCCAATTTGGTTATATAATAAAATATTCACGTGTTCATTTAAATGTCACCACATTTTAGTTCGTGAGATCGGTTACTTACTTCATAAGTAAGAAATGATACACGTGATGGTCTATTCGTAATAACGATATCCGTATCTCATTATTACTTATGACCATGGATGATTTAAAATTCAGTCATATATAATTTGTATCTCACAATCAATACTCATTATGATTAACAAATTACTAAAACTTAAATCTACGGACTCTATTATATAATATAATTTATTAGAATATTAATTAAATTAAATAATAGTTCTACCATAAATGAAATGCATCAATTATATATTAAAAGTATTTATATTTAAAGTTGATTTGACCTAAAACATAACGTTTATATGAACTCTATGTATAGATTTATATCACATATTATTAATGGTAAAATTCGAAAAATTTGAAGCACAAGAGTGCACTCTTATCTCACATTAAGAAAATAATATGGAAAATGTTCGAGGCACTATGTTAACAAAGTAGATTTAGTTCATGTTTCGTCTTCATTTTCTAAAACTCATTTTTTCTCAAATTCATTTTTAATGACGTATTTTGTGAGACTCATAACTTTTATCAACTTTTCAATTACATATTTCATTAATTTTTATCAAAATCTATTAAAATTTTTATTTTTATTTAAATCAAATAGGGGCTTAGTTAAATGTGTGAAAGCAAAATCTTTAAACAATTATAAAGCTTCTAAGAAAATGACTGAAACCTAGGACATTTATTAATCATTATACAAAGAAATTGATAAAATGGAATATTGGACAAATGTTAGATAGTTTATTGAATACGAATTTTTTTAATTTTTTTTTAATTTACATCAACTAAATATGATTGTATCCATGTGAGAGTAGAGAGTGCAGAATAATTCTGTACATTTTTCCTGAAATTACTTGAATGCCATTAGTAACGGGGATTTAGAAATTAGATAAATTGCAAGGTCTAAATATTCTTAAGGAAAAAGTTGAAATAATTAGTTGAACTCAAATAAGGAACAAATTCAATGAATATACATATGAGGAAAGAATTGAAATTACTCCCTAACTATATATTGTTGGGATTGATTAAGTATAAAATTATGAAAAAGTGACTTTCGTGTCAATTTCGACCAAATATTCGAATTTGATTCGATAGTCAAATTACGAAAATAAATAGACTAACTTATTATACTTGTCGAGTTGTGGTATATTTGAAATCTTCAAACCAATTTTGAGTGAATGAGAAATTACAATCTAAAGTTGGAAGAAAAGATAGGAAAGTGGTTGAAAATTTGTCTAGCTCCATCGCTCGCCTAGCGCTCGAGCGAGGAGGCTATTGTTCAAGCGACAGCCTAGCAAATGCGGGCGACATAGTCTCTATTTCTGACGCTTGAGTGATGCAAGGGTGACAGCAGAAATTGCGACTCTTGGCAAATATTGCTAAGTTTGGGGCGTGACACTTCACTCACAACATTGTCTCTTCTATATATTAGATTATTGGGACGTTCATTTATTCATTCCAATGATTTGCAATTATAGCATAACATTAAATTCATATTTTTTTAGCTAAAATTTTACATAAAAAGTTGTTTTTCCATTTTCATAAGGATGAGTACAAAAACTTTGTGTTTTGAAGTGCTACTAACACAAGAAGATTATTGTTATATCTTGAGAGTTGATTGTCATCATCCGTAGGCAACTTTGCAAGGCAAATTCGACTTAAGGACAACAAGTTCATCTCTTGTCTCGACTTTGCATAAATTTTGATTTTGGTGTTACTTTAACAATCTTTTCCTTGATGTTTTCACTCATATCCTTACCGTTACTCTGTCAATTTTTTTGTAAGGTTAGTTTTTTTTTATTTTTTTTTAGTTTAAAGTCCTCGCTCAAATCTATTATATTCTCCAACATTCTTAAGTTGTATTTTTTCATTTGAACGATAAATTTATTCTTAAATTGTGTTTGATTAAATTGATTTCTTTTCGGTTTAACTTCTTCAACTCCCCTCAAATTTTGATTTTGATTTATGTTCTATTTTGTGTAAATAGAAATGAATACGATTAACAATACTGATACATCTTCGAATAATATTTCGAATATGGAAACTTCAGAAGGAATGTTACTTAACTTGGTTCCTACCGTTGTGAGCCCTCCGGTTGCGGTTGCCCCTCCTACCATTCATACTAATTCCATTCCACATGGAGAAAAACCAGAGAGTTTTGGTGGGGTTGATTTCAAGAGATGACATCAGAAAATGTTGTTCTATCTCACGACTCTAAACTTGTCAATACTCTTAAAAGAAGATACTCCCGACGTACAAGAAGGGAAAATAATAAGGCATCATTGATTGCATTGGATGTTTAGAAACATTCTGACTTCTAATGCAAAAACTATATTTTGAATGGGTTGAACAACACATTATATAAAGTGTATAGTTCCATAAGATTTGCAAATGAACTACGAGAATCTTGGGGAAGAACTACAAGATTGAAAATGCCGGAACTAAGAAGTTCGTTATGGGGAAAATTCTTATACTATAAAATGGTAGATTCAAGAATGGTCATCAGTCAAGTTCAAGAATTGTAGGTTATACTACATGACATTGACACCGAGAGTACGTTTCTAAGTGAATCATTTTAAATGGCTGCAATTATCGAGAAACTTCCACTCATGTGGAAGGATTTCAAAAATTATCTTAAACACAAAACCAAGAAAAGAAAGCATTATGTCGAACCATCCAAGAAGAATGCAAAGAAGTTAAAGTGCAATTACTATAATTGTGGAAAGGTCGGATATCGCTCTATTTATTGTCGTAAACCTAAGAAACAAACACAAGTGAATATCACCAAATCTGATGCAATATCTAGTTGTATATCAGACATTAATTTTTTGGCCGTTATTTCAAAATGCAACAATGTTGGGAAATCCCATGAAATGGTAGGTAGATACGGTGCTACCCATCATATTTGTGTCAACAAATGAATGTTCTCATCCTACACTCAGACTGATGTGAGAAATTATTCATGGAAAACTCTTCAAATTCAATGGTTGAAACATAATGCAAAGTTATTTTGAACATGACATTGGCTAAGGAACTTACCTTCAATAACATTCTTCATGTGCCTAATATTCTCAAAAACTTAGTGTCGGGTTCTTCGTTAAGTAAGAATGGGTTTAAAATAATTTTTGTATTGGATAAGTTTATACTTACTAATAATAATATGTATGTCAGAAAAACTATGTAAAAGATGGATTATTCAAGATGATTGTCCTTATATTGTACTGAATAACTCAAGGAATAATATATCTTCTTTTACTTATATTCTTGAGTCGTCTAATTTATGACATCATAGATTAGGACATAAAAACTTTAATTCTATACGCAAACTAATAAATTTAAGTTTACTATCGAGTATGCATTTTATACAAATGAAAAATGTGAAATTTGTGTAAATGCTAAATTAGTCAAAGCGCCATTTCATTCGGTCGAATGTAGCATAAAACCTTCGGAATTTATTTACACCGATATTTGTGACTTAAAGTACGTCAAAATAAAAAGTGGTAAAAATATTTTATCACGTTCATAGATGATTGTACAAGATAATATTATGTATACTTGTTGAAAAATAAAGATGAAGTTTTGAAAGTGTTTAAACACTATAAAATTGAAGTTGAAAATCAACTTGGAAAAATGATAAATGTAATTTGTAGCGATCGATGTGGAGAATATGTTGTACCGTTTGAAGAATTTTGTTCAGAATCAGGAGTCTTTTTATCAAACAAATCGCCTCAATCTAATGGTATTGTTGAATGCAAGAATCAAACACTTAAGGAAATGATGAATGTAATTTTAATTAATTCAGGCCCACCTTAAAACTTGTGGGGGGGACTATACTTTCGACAAATAGTAAAATACCACACAAGAGTAAGAACGAATTGCCTTATGAGTTATAGAAACGTCGAAAACCTTCCTACAAATAAATTAAAGTGTAGGGGTGTTTGGAAAAGGTACAAATACCTAAACCCAAACAAGTAAAGATTTGACATAAATAATTGATTGTGTATTTATCAGATATACAAACAATAGTAGTACATATCAATTTTTGGTTCATAAATCTGAAATACTTGATGTACATATATGTATTATCATTGAATCAAGAAATGTTGTATTCTTTGAAGATATATTTCCTTATAAAGAAAAAAAAAAGTAAGCTCACACAAATGAACGTATGATACTGCAATTGGAAACTATCAAGAAGATAGTAATCATCAAGTAGATGAAAAACTAATGTGCAGTAAAAGGCAAATGATTAATAAGACTTTTGGTCCAAATTTTCTAACATGTCTACTAGAAAATGATCTAAGGATATTTAATAAATCAATGTTCACTCTCGAAGCTCTTTTTTGGAAATAAGCGGTTAATAAAGACATTGAATCCATCATGAATAACTATACTTGGAAATTTGTTGAACTTCCTCTGAGAAACAAAGCTTTAAGCTGCAAGTGGATTTTCAAAAAGAAATTTAAATCGAATGGATCAATAGACAAGTATAAAGTAAGACTAGTAGCCAAGGATATAAACAAAAGGAATGACTAGATTTTTGATATCTATTCACATGTTACAAGGATAACGTCTATATGTGTATTAATTGCAATTGTTGTGTTGCATAATCGTGAAATACATCAAATTGATGTTAAGACTGCTTTTCTAAATGGTGATTTAGAAAAAGAAATATATATGAAACAACCCAAAGGTTTTGTTGCTCCGAAAAATGAGAATTAAGGTGTGTAAAATTGTAAAATCATTGAATAGATTAAAACAAACACCGAAGCAGTGACGTGAAAAAACTTGACAAATGTGTTTACATTAAAACTATACCTAACGGATACGTGATCGTATATCTACATGTTGATGATATGTTAATCATGTGAAATAATTCAAATATCATTACATATACTAAGAAAATGTTGATAAAACATTTTGACATGAAATATATGGGAGTACTGACGTGGTATTTGGGATTAAAATCTATAAAATATTTGATGGTTTGTCATTGACAATCACACCATGTTGAGGATATAATTAAAAGTTTAAGACATATGACGATAAACTAATTAAAACACCACTAGAATTAAATTCAACTGTTATAGGCAGCTTGATGTATATTATCATCTGCACGCGTCTTGATATATTATATGCAGTCAATAAATTGAGTAGATTTACAAGTAATACAAGTAATGACCATTGTAAAGCATTTACCCGAGTTCTAAAATAATTAAGACACATGGTTAAATATGGATTACACTACTCAAGATATCATGTAGTGTTAGAAGGATATACCTATACAAATTGGATATCAGCACAAAGGATTTAAACTCTACAAGTGGTTATGTGTTTGCCATTGGAGTCAGAGCCATGTTCTATAAATCATCTAAGCAAACTTATATAGCTTGATCCATGATAGAATCTGAGTTTATTACTTTACATAAAATCGGAGAAGAAGTGGAATGACTTCTTAATTTTCTCGAGGATATTTCATGTTGGTAAAAATCGGTACCTGTGATTAATATATATTGTGATAATCAATCAGATTGTAAATGCACAAAATAGTATGTTTAATGGTAAATCTCGACATATTTGTCGGAGACACGATATTATTAAACAATTTATATTGAATGGTATAATCTCAATTAACTATGTTAAATCAAAGAAAAACATAAATGATCTTTTGACGAAACGACTAACTAGAGATCAACTATACCATCCTTCTAGGGAAATGGGCTTAAAGCCTATCGAATATAATCAACATAGCGGAAACCCAACCTTATAAAGTGGAAATTCCAAAATCTTGGTTCAATGTGATAACTAAATTATGCAATATTCAGTATAAAACACTTACTCTCATTCCTATAAACCTAAAGTACTAAAATAACTAGTGTATAAGAATAAGTGTATACTTTTAATGATTCTTATATCTTAAAAGAAGACAAGAAATGTATGATAAATACTATGAGAGATCACTTATATAAGTGTGAAGTGGGCCTGTTCCTACGAGAATTTGAGGCTTAAATTATCTTAAAGTAGTTATGAAATCAAGAGTTATTCAGGGTCAAAATGAACATAACCATGAGAATCGAAATTGTTAGATGAGTTATGATGTTGGGACTCAATTGTTTTGATTTACTCGAATGGATGAATGTTTCAAAACATAGCGTTCATCAGTTAGCTTAGTAAATTCAATTTTATTAAAATAAGGAAAATTCAAAGTCACAAACCACCTATCCTGATACCATAACTTGTCGTTTGTACTCCTTTTAGAGCCTGCATATCATTTGTAATTTTGGATTGCATATTGTGAAATTTGCATATCATGTGTGAGATTGTTGGAATTGGTTAGGCATAAAACTATGAGAAAGTGACTTTCGTGTCGATTTCGATCAAACATTCAGACTTGATCCGATATTCAAATTATGAAAATAAATAGACTAACTTGTTCTACTCATTGAGTAAATTATCGTGATATATTTGAAATTTTCCAACCAATTTCGAGTGAATGAGAAATTAGAGTTTAAATTTGGAAGAAAATAGAAGAAACTGGCTGGAAATTTGTCCAACTCCGTCGCTCGCCTAGAGCTTGAGCAAGGAGGCTGTCGCTTGAGTGACATGCGAGCGACGCAAGGGTGAAAGGCGAGCGACAACAAAAGTTGGGACCCTTCCTCTATAAATTAGACTATTGGGACGTCCATTTGTTTATCCCAATAATATGCAATCATAGAATAACATTAAATTTATATTTTCCTAGCCAATATTTTGCATAAAATTTTTTTTTTTTTTCATTTTCATAGGTAGGAGTACAAAAACCAAATGTTGATTCGTTGTTCTTGTGTTTTGAAGTGCTACTAACACAAAAAGATTGTCATTGTATTTTGGGAGTTGATTGTCATCATCTGTAGGCACCTTTGCAGGACAAATTAGAACTTAAGGATAAATACTTCAACTTTTACCTTGACTTTGCATACATTTTGATTTTGGTGTTACTTTGACATTATTTACCTTGGTGTTTTCACTCATATCCTTGAAGTTACTTTGTCAAATCTTTTGTAATATTGGTAATTTTTTTTGTTTTTTAAGTCATCATTATAATCTATTATATTCCCCAACACATATAAAAGACAATAATGTTATTATCACTGACAACTGTATTGCAATTTTAAT
>CAIGRL010198665.1:0-17688 GCA_903798325.1 Fraxinus xanthoxyloides | reverse complement strand
ATTCTATATGAAAAATGTTAAAAAATTGTTTTAGTGGTTGTAAGTGGAGTTTAATAAGTTGGAATTATTAAGTATGCCTTTTTTCTTTTTTTGTGTGTGTGTTACTCTCAACTATTAATTTAAAATTTGTATAATTGAATTAGGCACAATGCATTTATCAGTTTTTCACATAAAAGTCGTGGATTTTGTCATGTCATCAATTAAGCATATGCTGATTGATACACTCATGCGTTGAAATTTTATCGATTTATTTTAGTAAAAGATATTAAAATTAACAAAAACATAAATATGTATATACCACATTATATATCAATGGTGCTCCTATAATTATGAGGTCATGTGTGGTTGCATGTATTGCACGGGCTCAGAGCTTACCTGACTACATAACGCATAGATATATATTGTAGAATATAGAATTTAAATGTTAAATATATAGTCTTTTCTAAAATCTTAAGTCTTTAGGTTAAGTGATTTTGTACCATAGTTTAAGTCTTTCTACCATTCATTTAATAGAATTGTTCATTTTAGGTTTTTGTTGACTTCGTAAAATAGTTTTGACACGTAACCAACAAGATAAGTCTTTACGTGTGTTCTTCCCTGCGCATGGTAGCACGTCGTTAGTCACTCGTGACCTTTTCCAATGGGGATGGAAGTGGCTGCAAGCACTCAGATGATCAAGTCAGTATTTCAGTCTACCGAAATGTGGTACCCAACTGTGAAGTGGTCGTCGAGATGTGGTTGAGAATGTGTGTAAATATAGTGAAAGGTTCTTTGGAATTAAAAGACTAGAATGCCAGGATTCGAATGGGAACCCCTCCCTTATCATAGTGTGTGGGTATTTATACTAGAGAAAGGAAGAGGAAAATTGTTGGATTGGGGACACGTGGTTTCGGATCCTGGATGGGTCCCCTTTTATAGGCGTCAATCTTTCAATCCATAGGTTGCATTGAATGATCTTTGACATAGCAACATGAGTTGACCGTTTGTAGCCTGTCACACATCCCATCAATCAATCTAAGGAATTTTGACTTTGTAGAGATCTCCTCATAAAAGATTTTAGTAGACTAGGAGAGGTGAATGTGGGACGTAGTGGAGTGCGGGTCTTTGCATCCATCGTGTATGCCGTATGAGTAGGCTCTTCTACGAAGGAGCAGTAGTGTTTTGGTTCAGGGTATCAAGCTAGTTCATCCAACATAAATTCAGTTCATTCGCCATGTTGCAGCGCAGAATCAATTTGTCCAACACGTGGCAGATGAGGTGAAAGGCCTCTGAAGGCTCATAACAATAGTCCCTCAAGTCCCTGGATGGTATTTATATAGTGCAAGGACTTTATTGATGTGGCTATACCATGTTTTGGAGTGTTTGCGTTGTAGAAGAGACGAATAAGTGTGCATAAGTGAGGTCCGGCTAAAGGACGGAATGATGAATGCTGGCAACTTTGAGAAAAGTTGTGGCAGAAGCGAAGTCATGGCTAAAAGACGAAGCATAGGATGTTGGCAACTCTGTGAAGCGTTGTTGCCGAAGAGAAGTCATGGCTAGAGTACAAAGCATTGAGTGTTGGTAACTTTGAGAAAAGTTGTGGCAGAAGCAAAGTCCTAGATAAAGGACAAAATGTTAGGTGTTAGCAATTATGTGAGAGTTGTTGCAGAAGCGAAGTCCTGGCTGAGGACGAAGTGCTAAGTGTGCAACTTTGAGAAAAGGTATGGCAGGAGCGAAGTCCTGGCTGTAGGACGAAGCTTGGGTGTTGGCAACTCTATGAAAAGTTGTTGTATAAGCGAAGTCCTGGCTGGAGGATGAAGCGTTGAGTGTTAGCAACTTTGAGAAAAGTTGTGACAGAAGCAAAGTCCTAGCTGAAGGACAAAATGTTGTGTGTTGACAATTCTATGAAGAGTTGTTGCATAGGCGAAGTCCTGGCTGGAAGACGAAGCATTGAGTGAACAACTTTGAGAAAATTTGTGGCAGGAGCAAGTCATGGCTGAAGGACAAATCGTTGGGTGTTGGCAACTCTGTGAAGAGTTGTTGCAGAAGCAAAATCCAGGCTGGGAGATGAAGCGTTGAGTGTGCACTTTGAGAAAAGTTGTGGCAGGAGCGAAGTCCTAGCTGAAGGACGAAGCGTTGGGTGCAGGCAACTCTGTGAAGAGTTGTTAAAAAAATGAAGTCCTGGCTGGAGGAACGAAGCATTAGTGTTTACAACTTTGAGAAGAGTTGTGGCACGAGAGAAGTTCTGGCTGAAGGACGAGCGTTGTGTGTTGGTAACTCTGTGAAGAGTTGTTGCAAAAGCAAAGTCCTGGTGGAGGACGAAGCGTTGAGTGGGCAACCTTGAGAAACATTGTGGCAGAAGCAAAGTCCTAGCTGAAGGACGGAGTGATGAGTGTTGGAAACTTTGAGAAAAGTTATGGCAGAAGTGAAGTCCTGGCTGAAGGACGAAGCGTATGCTGATGAGACAGCCTTGGATTGTGCACTAATGATTTGATAATTCTTGCATCTTCCCAAGGTAGTTTTTGTGGGCGTCCCTTTCTTCCAATACACGGCTCCCATGCAATAAATGGTAATCATGGTGACGGCCAAGAGAGCTCAAAACGACGCATTAGGGGTGCGTAAAGTTGGAACGAATTGATTCTTGAACTTAAAAAACTTTATTTAAAGCATAAAAGTTTTCAAAAGAAATAGAAATTAAGAAAAACACTTTTAAACTTCAAACTTTCAAAAACTAAAATGATTTGATTATCAAAAATATCATAAAATCCAATCACATCTTTAAATCCATAACATTATTTAAATTTTTAACCACTGCTGCGTGCTCGCCCAATCTTCATCCTTTTCGAATCACTGATTAATTATTACATATAAAAAGAATTCATGTTTCATATGAGATGATAATCTCAATAAGTGAAATAACGTAACATGAAAAATAGAAATCCATGAGATTCTTGAATATACTTGATGAGACACGAAATTATAAGAATCGAACTTTGTGATTCTAATTCCGTGTGTAGCGCCACTAAACTCCATGATTTCATAACATAATCATAATATTGACTTCTATGACTTTAAACAATGAAATACATATATTTCAATTACCTTGAATATGATAATTGTATTAGCACTTAGGAGAATTGTGTTTTTCTAAAAAAAAATGTTTGTGTGTGTTTGTTGGGGTGTATATATATATATATATATATATATATATATATATTACCATTTTCATAAAAGTAAAATTTCCTTAATTAATTCTTTTAATTATGGTAATTAGCATATTATATATGTTAACTACTTTGTTTATTTTAGGTATAATTAAAAATAAAAGGAAAGTTTCCATAATTGATAAAAAAGAAAGCTTCCTTGATTCTTACCATCAGTTTCTACCCCTACTGTATTTACTATGTGACTTGTGTTAAGTACATCCCCTGAAGGGATGATAGCCTCTAATGGTGTATTGGCAACTTCACTACTTACATCTATTGTGCTCATAAATTTCAGCGATATAAAAGAGTAGATGGAACCAGAATCTATCAAAACATATGTGGGAGTATCATATATGAGAATGTTACCTGCTAAAACATTTCGACCGACACCCTCCTCACGTTTAGTAAGGGCATAGACTTTGGCTTGTCCTTTAGGTAGACTCCCAAGTTTATGCTGTTATGGTAGTTGCCTCGGCTTCCGATTCTTAGGACAAAACTTTGCCACGTGACCTATCTCTCCACAATAGAAGCATACATTGTTTTCCATGAGGCATTCCCAGCGTGACGTTTCTGACACTTGTCAAAAATTGGATTCTCCGAATATCTGCTCGATGTTGACCCTCATTTTCCTTTCTTTGCAAAATTTTGCTTCCCTTTATCTTTGTGATCTTCCCATTTACGCTTCTCTAGCGGTACAAGTTGTTGATGTTTATTGGTACTGTTGGCATTTTTCCTAAAGCTGGCCAACTGTGCTTTTGCCAGTACCTTGTTGTATATACCTAATTAAAGGTGACCACTAATTGTCGGAGATCATCATGAAGACCTTATTCAAAGTGTCTAGCTTTCTTTTCCTTCGTATTCACCAATTTCGGGACATAGCGAGATAGTTCCTCAAACTTCCTTTCATAATCTGTCAGTGTCAAGTTTTCCTGTCTGAACACCCGAAATTCTGCTTCATTCTGGTTTCGGATGTTGGTGACGAAGTATTTTTGTAGGAATAATTCATTGAATTCATTCCACATCCGACCTTGTCCAGCTGCTCTGGACCTGTTGGTCATTTCCCACTAGTGTCTTGCTCCTTTATCCAGCACGAAGTTTGCATAGATTACCTTCCGAGTCTCGGGGCACTCAACAAGTTCAAAGATCCGTTCTTTCTTGCTTATCCACTCTTCTGTTGCTAGTGGATCTGTGCCTCTCTCAAAACTAAGGGGTTACAGCTTACGATAGTGTTCTAATATTGTAGCAACACTCCTCTCTGCATGTGGTGGTGCAACAAGTGGTGCGGCGGGTGGCGCCATGTTGCGTATCGCTTCAAGAAACTACATGAATCGGTCATTCTGGTTGTGATTGTTGTCATAGTTCATTTCAGTTTCTCTGGTTTGGGGTTGACGGTTCATATTTTTTATGTTTCTAGAGCGAGTTGCCATAACCTTGATAAAATGCAAACGTAAAATCACTTGACTACTAGACCAAGAATAAGAAAAATAGCAAATTTTATTTCATTCAATCTCAATAACTTGTATAAATCAAATGGACTTCATGCTATCCAATACATCCACTTATTTAAATAAAATTTAGTACAAGCATGACATTCATATATAATTTCCTATCATCTAAAAATTTCCCCCAGCTCCATCATCTCAGCTTGCCTTTGAATTCTCCCGAGGGTTGTGTCCAGGATTCTTCCCAACATATGATGCGGGTGTACTTATGGCTCTCCTCAGGGTTTTCTTTACGGTCTCCCTCTTCCTTTATCACTTCTCCAATAATATTACCCATTATGTCAACTAATGGTACACTAGGGAAATTGCCAACACTAGGTGGGCTATGTAGATGGCGGCGATCGGGCTCATATCCTAAAGGTCTTTCAATATTCCTAGTGTTTTGAGTGTTCATAATCCATCTATTCCTCAAGCACGCAATCAACATGACATGGGCAGTTTGGTATTCGAACATTTCCTCAAGCCTCTCAACAAACTGTTTCCAGTAAGGGCTAAGCGTTCTATATGGATGATAGATGATCTCATCCCTATGAAACTCGTGTCCGTTTTTTTTTTTTTTGGCTCATCTGACAATCCTTTCTATGGCATCTAAATGTTCCAACAGATTGTGGTTGGGGTTCCTCACTATGTCCATACAATCTGAGAAACATCTCACGTCTTCGGGCCTGGTCCCTAGCTAGTTGCGACCGTCCATTGACCATCTAAGAAAGTAAGATTTATATTAATTAACTTTCTTACGTAAATCGATGCACACTAAATCATATATATAGTGTCTAAATATAGTTCCTGATCTATGATCTTTCTTAAATGTGATTCCTCGAAGTGTAGGTTTCTNTTCTATGGCATCTAAATGTTCCAACAGATTGTGGTTGGGGTTCCTCACTATGTCCATACAATCTGAGAAACATCTCACGTCTTCGGGCCTGGTCCCTAGCTAGTTGCGACCGTCCATTGACCATCTAAGAAAGTAAGATTTATATTAATTAACTTTCTTACGTAAATCGATGCACACTAAATCATATATATAGTGTCTAAATATAGTTCCTGATCTATGATCTTTCTTAAATGTGATTCCTCGAAGTGTAGGTTTCTAACTTATTAATGTTCGTGTTTGAGCTTCCAAAAATAACAGTTTGTTAATAGTCTCTAAAAATAGGAATTTCCAAATTTAGAATTTCTTTTGATTGGGTATTCTTCTGTTTCTAAAACTAGAGATTTCTCTAGTCTTCACAAACTTACACTTTCCATTATACGAAGGAACTTTCTGTAATTAAGCATCTATTCGTTATTATGCACAATTCAATAAATAACCATTCTCCAATCAATTTATACATAATTTCATGTATATTCATTTACTTATGCATAATCATGCATTTACATATAATTTCATAAAATTGCATGTTAGATAATCGTGATTTCGTAAATAACATAATATAATTTAAACAATATCATATATCTTTCTACCTGATTTGAGACATCGAAGATTAGAACATAGCATCGCATGATGGTGGCCTATATATATATAAAATTTCAAATCCCTTTTTTTCTTAAAAACAAATCCGTGAATAGTGATTGCGCGTTCATTATTCACGATGAACAGTTCAGATTTTTTAAAAACAAATCTGAGAATGGTGACTGTGCGGTCACTGTTCACGTCTGAACAGTGACTCAGCTTTCACTGTTCACTACGAACAATTTTTTTTGGGTCTACGGAAACGTAAACACGCTTTGATACCATTTGAAATGAATCGATTCTTGAACTTAAAAAACTTTATTTAAAACATAAAAGTTTTCAAAAGAAATAGAAATTAAGAAGAACACTTTTAAATTTAAAACTGTCAAAAACTAAAATGATTTGATTATCAAAATTATCATAAAATCCAATCACATCTTTAAATCCATAACATTATTTAAATTTCTAACCACGGTTGTGTGCTCGTCCAATCTTCATCCTTTTCAAATCATTGATTAAGTTTTACCTATAAAAAAATTCATGTTTCATATGAGATGATAATCTCAATAAGTGAAATAACGTAACATGAAAAATAGACATCCATGAGATTCGTTAACATACTTGATGAGACACGGAATTATAAGAATCAAACTTCGTGATACTAATTTCGTGTGTAGCGCTACCAAACTCCATGATTTCATAACATAATCATGATATTGACTTCTGTAACTCTAAACAATGAAATACATATATTTCACTTACCTTGATTCTGGTAATTGTATTAGCATATAGAAGAATTGTGTTTTTCTAAAAAAAAAATGTTCGTGTGTGTTTGTGGGGGTAAATATATTACCATTTTCATAAAAGGAAAATTTCCTTAATTAATTCTTTTAATTATGGTAACTAGCATATTATATATGTTAACTACCTTTTTATTTTAGGTATAATTAAAAATACAAGGAAAGTTTGCATAATTGATAAAAATGAAAGTTTGCATAATTGATAAAAATGAAAGTTTTCATAATTGATAAAAAGGAAAGTTTCCATAGTTGATAAAAAAGAAAGTTTCCATAATTGATAAAAGGAAAGTTTTCATAATTAATAAAAATGAAAGTTTCCTTAATAGATTTTTTTAATTATGGTAATTAACATATTATATATGCTAACTACCCTTTTGATTTTTGGTATAATTAAATAAAAAGGAAAGTTTCCTTAATTGATTCTTTTAATTATGGTAGTCGTCCCTTAACTAGGTCGGATATGAAACTTGGGCCCTAAACTTTCACCGATGTGCGATATGATCCCTAATTCTAGTTAATGTATAAATTTGTCATTGAAACTTAGTCTCTATATAAATTGGTCATTAAACTATGGTTATCGAGCAACTTGGTCCCTATACTTAGGTTAATGACAAGTAGAGAAATTTTTGGTTATTATAAAAGTACACTACTTCATCAGGATATTGACTTACGTAACTTTTGGTTTCAACGGTAATGATGGATCGTAGATTTAAATGGTCAAGATATGATCAACATTGATCCAACGATTGGGGTGAACTTGGGACACCTATATAAGGCCCAAACCCTTCATTTCATATTGTTTACTTTTCAAAACTTGATTTTTCTCTCTTTTACCTCCGTTTTTGCTCTGCTTCTATTTCTCCAGCAACCAAGATTCCAAAACTCCGATGACTTCTTTTCTTTCGAATCATAATCTTTAGGTAAACTTTTATCCTTATTTACTTCATTTTGCTTCAAAATTTGGCAGAATGGCTTTTGAGAGGTCCGAAAACACTTCTACAAGTGAGAAGAGGCAAAGTGTTGAGAGTTCGGTTATTAGAGAAATAATACTCATTACTTTGGACGAAATAGGTAGGATCATCAGGCCGGGTGGAAATATTTGGAGACTTTTCACCCCTCCCGTAGACACTTCGATTAAATGGGGGGCTTCTAGCTATCCCTCCAAAATCACCTCAAAAAAGTTTAGGATACCTAAAAATATAGACTTGATCATAACCAACCCTAATGAGAGGCCTGTTATCCGAGGCCAGATGTGTGGCCATAAGTGAGAACTTGTTGAGAGCTGGCCTTAGACTTCCTTTTCACCCATTTGTTAGGTTTGTTCTCCACTCCTATGGGTTGGCTCTGACCCAACTCCACCCAAACTCTTGGTCTCAGATGATTGGGTTGTGAATGCTTTGGCATCAGGCCAGTCTAGGCGTAGATATACCTTTCAATGTCTTCCACTCCATTTACTTTGCTAAGAGCGTAGCCGCGGGTGAGAAAAAGTTGGGGGTCATATTATTTGACTCCTTGGGGATCTCACTCCCCATTCGTGGTGGATATGCCCTCCCTACTTTTTACTCCATGGCTCGTAAGTCATCTCACATAGCTGATTCCACTTGGAATGATTTCTCATTACTTAATACTTTTGTTATTTGCAAGCTCTCTACCAAGATGTGAGATCTCCGAAGAGCAATGGGACATCATCAGCCACATCTACCAACAGCCCTTCAAGGATCGGAGCTACGACGAGCTGATTGACAAGAACTCCAGCTTCACTCTACATGGGCTAATGGCAATCAAGGTGAGCTTTACGCTTCGATTCGGTTAGGATGTAGTCAACTGTAAACCTATCTGAATATACTTAACATTTCTTTCTTTTACAGATGATTTCTTAAAGAAAAAACCACTGAGGCCGACTTCGCCTCAATTCATAGAAGTGTGGTGACGACAAGGATCAAAAAACTACCTCAGATGCTTATAAGAAGCAGGCTCAGAGGCTGAACTCTTTAAGTAAGAGCTAAAAACCCCATGAGGAGGATGAAGTGAAGAAGGCGCCTACTTACCAACAAGGCCTTCTTCTTCATCGGCCATAGTGGCTAGGCCTCCACCCCCTTCTATTCCAATAGGGGTGATCACCGCAGCCCCTTTAGAGGATTCCCTCACCGTGATACCAAAGATTCTAGTGCCCGCTCTACCACTCAAGCTGGAGAGCCAGCCCGGGAAAGGTTAAAGAAATCTACCAACCCCCTCTCTAGAGTAAGCAAATCGACTTCCTTGGGAACAAAGATAATGATCTTTCTGAGATAGTGTTGAAGGTCCACAATAAGTACTTGACTGAAGAATGGCAGGATCACTTCGCCTTTTGCGAAGTGGATGATCTCCTTGCCTCCAATAACGCTTACATAGCCAGAGCTTTGAGTATTGGCACGTCGACGAACGATTTGGTCTGGGGCCTCTGTAAGAGATACGAGGAGTTGGAGCAAAGGTTAAGGCCTCGAGCTAGTGGGAAGAAGTGGTGAGAAAGGTAAGGGGTGAGGCGAAGGCGGCCGAAGTGAAGAGGACGGAGATGGAAGTGAAGTTGGACTCTACTGAGATTCAGGTTAACCAATTGAGGAATAAACTCCACGAATCTATTTCTCAAGTAGCAGCCATGAGTAAGAGAATTAATCAGTCCAATGAACACCAATGGATCGCCTCTGAGGCATTGGAGCAGGCCAACAAAGAGAAATTCATACTCAGGATGCTCTTCGAAGCTCAAAAAGAGGAGATTGAATCTCTTAAGGCCTAAGTGAAAACAGTAGGTGAAGTGGAGGTTCAAAAATACATCGACAACTTTGACCAAACGAAGGAGTGCAAATGACATCTTGCCTAAGGAAGGTGCATCTAGAGCTGGACATCGCATTTATTGAAGAAGAGTCTGAAGTTCCTACTAGAGGCTGGCCTGACATAAAGGCGGAGGAGGAAGCTCCCCAGGAGGAGGTGGGAGCGGGGGCCATTGTAAATGTAGATCCTTTGCTTTTCTTTTTCTTATTTCTTGTAATGGCTTCGGCCCTAATTTGTTCTATAATGAAATTCTTTTTTCAATTGTTGTTCCAAGTGTTGTAGCTTTACTTTAAGCACGCTAACCAGATAAAAACTTAAGCAAATAGAAAAGTAAATGGGATTCGTGTAAACACTTCATCTAAACATAACCACTTAAGCAAATGGATGAAACAAATGGGATCCGAGTAAACAGTTCGCTAAGCATAACCACTTAAGCAAATGGATGAAGCAAATAGGATCCATGTAGACATTTTGCCTAAGCATAACCACTTAAGTAAATTGATGAAGCAAATGGGATCCAAGTGTAAATATTTCGCCTAAGCATAATCACTTAAGCAAATGGATGAAGCAAAAGGGATCCAAGTGTAAACACTTTGCCTAAGTATAACCACTTAAGCAAATGGATAAAGCAAATGGGATACAAGTGTAACCACTTCGCCTAAGCATAACTACTTAAGCAAATGGATGAAGCAAATGGGATCCAAGTTTATACACTTTGTTGAACCATTGAACCAAACCTATCTTAACAAAGTGGTCATCCTTGGTTGGGGTGGCCCCTTGGAGGCGTATGCACCTTGATGAGGAATAATAATGTATGAAAACACTGCTAATCTGCTTTACCAGAAGTGGCACCCATACCTTCCTTGCTGAAGTGGACATTATTGGTTGAGATGGCCCCTTAGGAATGTAAGCACCTCGGCGAGAAGTAAGAATGTGTGAGAACACTGTCAATCAGCTTCACCAGAAGTGGCACCCGCACCTTCCCTACTGAAGCAAACATCCCTTGTTGGGGGTGGCCCCTGGAGGCT
Organism: Fraxinus xanthoxyloides; assembly: GCA_903798325.1. Lineage (NCBI taxonomy): Eukaryota > Viridiplantae > Streptophyta > Magnoliopsida > Lamiales > Oleaceae > Fraxinus > Fraxinus xanthoxyloides. The sequence continues at coordinate 6,912 of CAIGRL010198665.1, read as the reverse complement.
TATGTACCTCGACGAGGATTAAGAATATGTGAGAACACTGCTGATCCGTTTCACCAGAAGTGGCACCCGCACCTCCCCTGATGAAGTGGACATCCTTGGTTGGGGGGCCTTTGAGGGCGTATGCACTTCAATGAGGAATAAAAACTTGCGAGAACGCTGCTAATTTGTTTCACCAGGAGTGGCACCCACACCTCCCCTGCTGAAGTGGACATCTTTAGTTGAGGTGGCCCTTTGGGGACGTATGCACTTCGACGAGGAGTACAAATGTATCAGAACACTGCTAATCTGCTTCACCAAAAATGGCACATGCACCTCCCCTGCTAAAGTGGACATCCTTAGTTCGAATGGCCCCTTAGGGGTGTATACACCTCGACGAGGAGTAAGAATGTGTGAGAACACTGCTAATCTGCTTCACCAGAAGTGGCACCCACACCTCTCCTAATGAAATGGAGATCCTTGGTTGAGGTGAATTCAATTGAGAACAATGCAAAAGTGAAAACTAGTTCATTCAATTGACAACAATATTTACATGATGTTATTCCTCATAATCTCCTACTGATAATAATTCCTCAAGTGTTCGATGTTCCAGGGACGAGGCATCATTTTGCCTTCCAAATTCTCGATCTTATATGTGCTAGGTCGTACTTCTTCACTAACACGATATATGCCCTCCAGATTGACTCCAGTGTTCTTGTTCCCGGTTCTTTTGATGATGCAAACACTTTTCAGAGTACCAGATCGTCAATGCGAAAGGCCCTTTTCTTCACCTTGGTATTGTAGTAGCGCATCATCTTGCGTTATTAGAAGGTGAATCTAACGAAGAATCATCTCTCTTTTCTTCGATGAGTTCAAGCTCAAACCTTCTTAGTTCATCGTCTGTTATTTCGTTTAATTAGATACGACGAGGTGAACACACTTCAACTTCTATTGCGCTCATGGCCTCAGCCCCATAAGTCATGGAGAACAGATCTTCCAGGTTGCAGTCCTGCTGGTTGTGCATATAGCCCAAAGGACATAGGGGGAGTTCATCAACCCATGCTCTTTTTAAAGCGTCCACCTTTCTCTTCAAGGTAAGCTTGATGGTTTTATTGACCACTTCGACCTGTCCATTTGCTTGGGGTGGTGAGGTGTTGAGAAATGCTTCATAATCCCGAGCTCATTGTACAAGTCTCTGATCTTATTGTCAAACTATTTGTGATTGTCTGAGACAACAGAATTGGGTATGCCGAACTTGTATATAATATTTTTCCAAAAGAATTTGGAAGTGTTCACTTCAATAATCTTGGCCAGCAGCTCCGCTTCGACCCATTTTGTAAAGTAATCGATTGTAACAATGGCAAAGCGGGCATTCCCCATCCCTTTTGGCAATAGACTAATAAAATCAACTCCACACTTGGCAAATGGCCAAGGGCTTGATACTATTGCGAGCTCTTTTGGGGACTGCCTTTGCACATTGGAGAAATGCTGGCATTTGTCACACTTGCGTAAAAATTGTATCAAGTCTCTTTTCAAGGTAGGCCAATAATATCCTTGTCTGATGACCTTGTGTACGAGTGCTGGCCTTCCAGAATGATTACCACAAACCCCCTCGTAGATCTCCCTTAAGATGTAATTCGCCTCCTATACATCGGAGGAGGGGGATGAGAAACCTCATTTGTACAGCACACCATCCTGCAGGATGAAGTGAGGAGCCCTCTTCCGAAGTCTATGAGCTTCGTCTTTATTGTTTGGTACGATTTGTTCTTTGAGAAAAACATCCACAAAGGGGTGTCTTCTATCCACATCACTTTTCCTCCCTTGTAATTGAAAGTTCAGTAAGGTATTCTATGGGAACTACCTTAAGGCGTTCAGAATCCTTACAACTAGCCAGTTTTGACAGGGCATTAGCAAGGGAGTTCTCAAGGCGGGGTATTTCGTCATTCCAAACCTTTCAAAGTTGGGGAGGAAATTCATGATTAGTTTCAGGAATACTACCACATGCTTATCTCTAGCCACAAAATTGCCATTAACCTAGTTCACCACTAATTGTGAGTCACTGTTGATGGCCAACCTTTTCACTTACAATTTCTTAGCCAGACAAAGGCCAGATAGGAGCGCTCATATTCAGCTACATTGTTGGATGCCTTGAATCCAAGTCTCATTGCACAGTTAAGTCTATGGCCCTCCAGAGTCTCCAAGACTACTTCTGCTCTCTAATCGACTTTTCCAGATGATCTGTCAACAAAGAGGTTCTAGGTAGGAGGCTCCATCGGTTGTATACTCACTTTAATTTCAGGGACCTTGGCAAATTCAACAACAAAGTCAACCAGAGCTGGCCCTTAAATGTAGCTCAGGGTTTGTACATTATGTCAAACTCGTTTAGTTCGATTGCTCAGTTCAGCAGCCTTCGCGAAATGCTTGGTTTCTGAAGGACTTGCTTTAGAGAAAAGTTTGTCAATACATGAATGTTGTACGCCTGGAAGTATGGCCTCGACTTTCGAGATGCGGTGATTAAGGAAAGAGCGAGCTTCTCAATGTTTGGGTAGTGCACCTCTGCTAGTAATGAGGCTTTGCTTATGTTGTAAATGGACAACTAATGAGTTCCCTCTTTCCTTATAAGAACCGAACTGATGGCCTTATCTGACACAACTAGATAAAGTAACAACGATTCAACCGTCTTGGATTTGGATAGAAGAGGAGTTTGTCCAAGGTAAGTTTTCAGTGCATGGAATGCCCCATCGCACTCTTGTGTCCATTGGAACTTTTTTTTTCCTTTAATGATCTTAAAAAAGGGAAGACACTTCTCAGTGGCTCTGGATATGAAGCGATTGAATGCGGCTACCCTGCTAGTAAGCCATTGCACCTCATTCGGCTACTGAGGTGACCTCATTTCAGTCAAAGTCTTAATCTTCTCTAGATTTGCTTCAATTCCTCTCTGATTTACAATGTATCCCAGGAACTTATCAGATGCTACACCAAATGCACTCTTAAAAGGGTTTAGCCTCATCCGATATCTCCTCAAAATTTGGAAGGCCTCGTCCAAGTGCCTCATTTGTTCCTTGGCCTGGAGGCTCTTTACAAGCATGTCATCCCAGTACACTTCCATCGTTTTGCCAAGTTAATCAACGAACATCTTGTTTACTAGCCTCTGATAGGTGGTTCCTACATTCTTTAACCCAAAGGGCATCACCTTGTAACAATATAGTCCTCTATTTGTGATGAAAAAGTGTTGTCCTCACCTTCGAGGTACATCGAAATTTGGTTATAACTCGAATAAGAATCCATAAAACTTAGCAACTCGTGCCCAGCGGTCAAATCCACCAGTAGGTCTATTCGAGAAAGTGGAAAACTGTCCTTCAGGCAAGCCTGATTAAGATTGGAGAAGTAAATACACATTCTCCATTTGCCAGCACGGGATTGGATATCCACTTCGGATAATTGGCCTCTCTGATGAAGCCATTGCCGATCAATTTCTCCACTTCTTCTTTCAAACCCACATACCTCTCATCGTTTAGGGCCCTCATCCTCTACACGTGTGGGGTTTGACTTTGATCAATTTGAAAATGGTGGCAATTGACCTTCGGGTCTATTCTAATCATGTCATCGTGTTTCCATGCAAAGATGTTCGAGTTCTTGCAGAGAAAGTCTTTCAGTTCTTTTTTCGTTTTCTCTTCCAAATCTTTTCCTACTTGCAGAACTTTAGCAGCGTCTTAGGAATCTACTGAAAGCTTTCTAGTTCTTCCATTGGAGCGATTTGTGATTCGGATTCAATAATTCGAGGATCCAGTTCGTCTAAGGCCACCTTTCCAGGTCGACTCTTCTCAAAAGCTTGTGCCATCTCGACATTTTTCCCTTGTGTAGGGGGTTGGCTTTCTTCGGGGGCTTCAGACCATGTCAACTCCTCGTGGCTTAGCCTTTCTCAAGGAGTTGAGGTAACGTTACTCCCTTGAATTCATCTGATCACCTCGGACAGTAGCTACTCCTCGTTTAGTGGAGAATCTTATGCATAGGTGATGGATGGAGGTGACAGCTCATAACTTCTTCAAGGTTGGCCTTCCTAGCACTCCATGGTATATAGACCAATGGTCAACTATCAAGAACTCAATGTAGTGGTGGGCTACTAAAGGCGAGGTCTCCATTTCAACAGCTAGGGTAATACTTCCTTTTAGAATAATGCTATCTCCGATGAACCCTTACAAGGGAGAAGTAATATAGGTAAGTTCATGGTCTACCACCATCTTATCATAAGCAGGACCAAATAGAATATTGATTGAGCTCCCGTTGTCTACTAGCATGCATTTTAGTCCATTTCGAGCCACCACGACTTTCACTACTAATGCATCGCATTAGGGGTAATGTACTCCTACCACATCTTTCTGAGTGAATGTAATTGACTCTACTAACCTTGTCCTTTGGGATTGATTTATTATATAGCTAGTTATAGGTGGGTCTTTGGCCCTTTTGGGGTGATTCCTTTGTGCATTTTTAGACTCACCTCCTACATGTGGTCTCCCAATGATTGTGTCAATTTCTCCAATGGGTTGGTGTTCATTTGTGGTGCCCAGGTCCCTCCTGGGTCGCTGTCTGCTCTTGGGTCTCTTCCGGTCCTCGTTCCTATCATTCTGAGGCGAATAACGCCTCGTCTCGTCCCTTCTTGGCGAGTTCTACCTCGGAGCTTCATCTTGATGGCGGTTCACCCTTGTTCTACAAGGGTTACTTCTAGTGGACCTAGTGGCCTCCCGGCATTCATTTGTATCATGGCCACGAAAATGGTAGAACGTGCAATAGGGCCCCAGTTCCTCTTGGGGTTTATTTCTTGGTTCTCCTCCTCTTTCTCTATTCTTAGATGTATAAGCTCTTTTAGGATTTCTATTGCATCGGGTCCAACATTTTCGTAAGCTAATGTTGGTACAACATTCAAAGTGGCTGTAGCCAACTCCTGACCCGAAGTAGGACCACTGCATGTCCAACCTGACACCATTGTTTTCTAACAGTTTGTGAGGTTGGCCCCCACCGATCTGCCTCTGGGGTAGGAGAAGTCCATGTGTCGCTCTATTTCAATGATCAATCATCTCTTCATTGACAATCTCAACTTTCATCATTTATACCAGTTCGTCGTAGGTAGAGGGATTTTCATTTCATACATCACTCCAAAACAACGTGTTCATATTCAGTCCTTTCTTTAGAGCTGAGAGGACTTCTTTGTCTGTGACTTGCTCGCAATAGATTATTTCATCAGTAAAATGGTGAGGTAACTTTTCAGAGTCTCAACTGCCGCTTGCCTCATATCCTAGAGGCGATGGATTGGCGTCTCTCCTTCCTTCCTCGAAAAGCATTGGTTCAAAAATGCTTTATTGAGGTTAGGCCAGCTCCTGATGCTAAGAGATGCCAACCTACTGTACCATACTTCAGCCGCGCCATAAATGTTATGTGAAAGGCCCTGCATTTCAAAGCAGGCAAAGCACCTCGAAGACTCATTTGTGTTTTACACTTGTTGAGGTGTTTCTGTAGGTCACCTTTTCCTTCATACTTAGGAATTTTGGGGAGAACAAAATTTTGTGGCATGGGAAAGCTACGAAGCTCTTTAGAGGATGGGAGGTTGTCATCATCATCATCAAGTTCATAAGATCGACATGGCTCGTCAGAATCATTCCTATCTGCTAAAGGGCAAGGTAGCTGTAGTGAAGTTCTACCTCAATTTCCCCAATCCACCATGTTCCGCCTCTCTCGTCTATTCATAGGCAAATGGGCTTGAACTTATTGGCTTCACATGTGCTCTTGTGGGTGAAATGTTTGACGGGCGGATTGATCCCTATTTCTAGGCATTTGTCTGATCCGATCAGAAATGCTCGCGGACCTCTGAGGCCGCTCTTTATAACTCGGGGGGAAGTTATCTCCTCCTACCAGGGCATCAACTAGGGGAGAGTATAGTTGGAAGTATCGACTTCTACTTCTCTTTCAACCGGAGCCTCCCTTTATAGCTCGAATGGGTCCTTCGGCTCGGCTCTGCTTCAGCTTGTTGGTCATGAGCTGATCGTGGAGGATTTTGATGGGTTTGGAAACCTCATTGATTTTGTACTTGCATGAGGAGTTCTTGCATGGCTGCGTTTTGGGCTACAATGTTTCTCATGTTATTAGCCATGCGAGCCACTTCGGTAGTAAGTTGTGCAGCAGTTTTCCCAGCCCTGCGATACGATGATGAGGCCGTTGGTGTGTGATATTATTTCGGATCATCTCTTCTTCAGAGATTTCCCTTGCTTTCCTGGGATTCACTTCTTCGTTACTTGAACTTATTAGTTTGGAATTGCAAGTTCTCTTTTCCCAAATAATGAAGACTTAGGTTATATCTTCTACTTGTTCTTTCTTCAAGGACAAATCCCTTTTTCAAGGGAGAATATCAACCAAATATTCCAATAAGCTTTTTCTTTCGTGGGGATATTTGTGGTTACAGTAACATTCCCACAGACAACTCTAATCTGTTCACCTCGAAAAATGGCTCCAACACGTGGCCACATGATAAGTCTTCATGTGTGTTCTTCCTTGCACATAGTAGCACACCGTTAGTCACTCGTGGCCTTTTCCGATGGGGATGGAAGTGGCCACGAGCACTCGAACGGTCAAGTCAATATTTCAGTCAACTGGAAGGTGGTGCCCGGTGGTGAAGTGGTAACCGGGACATGGTTGAGAATGTGTGTAAATATAGTGAAATGTTCTTTAGAATTAAAAGACTATAATGCAAGGATTCGAATGGGAAACCCTCCCTTATCATAGTGTGGGGGTATTTATACTAGAGGAAGAAAGAGGAGAACCGCTGGATGGGAGGACACGTGGTTTCGGATCCCGGATGGGTCACCATTTCATAGGCGTCAATCCATAGGTTGACGGGCATTGAATGATCTCTGACATAGAACCATGAGTTGACCGTTTGTAGCC
>CAIGRL010198618.1:0-11982 GCA_903798325.1 Fraxinus xanthoxyloides | reverse complement strand
TTGTCAATCAAACGGACCCTTAGTATCATTGGTCAGTCTATCTATTTTGTTTTTTTCAAATTGATCATTCGTTCTTTATTTATTTGGAAATAAATCATTCGATTTTATTCTATATGCATTTTAAAAGAGCGACTAAGTCGAAATGATTAGCCCTTGAATCTCTTCAATCACACATTCTTAAATTCAATATTCTACAAGTAAACTCAAATTCTTTTCATATTTTTTAGCTACACATTCTCTGAAAAATATTATTTAAAAGCCACCAAACAAGCTAAATTAGATGACTATTTTAGAACAAATTATAATAAAGACGAGTTACAAAATTAGAAACATGCACACAATTTTTTCTTCTTCTTATTTTCATTCATACATTCTCCAATAAAAAAAATATTATACGTAAAATTAATTTATTTTTCTTATTTTTTAACCTTATATTCTCCAAAAAATCAATATTCTAAAATATATTTTTCTCCAAAATCTATTTTTAATGGAGCCCAAACTTGGAATTTTTAAGTTTTCAAAATTTTACTTTTCAATAAATGAATAGTAAATAAGTGAACAAGATTAAATTTATTCTATATAAAAATTATGTATATAAAGTATTTGACAAAATATAAATTTGGCATATAATACTTTAAAAACTTTTATAATATAATAATAACATATATTGATCTATGGGAAATTTGAATTCCATTATCGTGACATACTTGATTTTCTATTTCATTAGTCTCACGACAAACTTTTATAAGATAGATGATTTTGTTTTTCAAGGTATAATGAGCATCTCAGTTAGTTGGAATACAAGCTAGCAAAGAGTAATGCTATTTATCCCCAGTAGGGTTACAAAAACAGTTTAGGTGGCATTAATGTGTAATTAAATGTTAGGTAAAATTAAATAAGTTATTTAATTTCACATTTCATTTAACTTATCATTTAAAGGCACCTAAACTGTATTTGTAATCTCACTGTGATGAATAGCATTATTCTATAGCAAAAGATGATATAATTTGCTTCTATTGTTATCTTTTCAACTCAAGTGGTAGTTTATTTGTTTATGACGAATTCTCAAATTGAAAAAAGAATTAAATTGGTAGAAAACATGTTGCAAAATCAAGTAGTGCACACAATCATCCTCAGATCAAGTATGAATCATTCAAGAATCAAAAATAAAACATTCGATCATGTCTCTTTAAGCAATCGCATTAAAGTATGAGAACGTGTAGAAAATAATTGTGATAAGATATCAAATACTTTAATTTTTTTATAACTTTTTTCTAAAGTTTGATTGGGTTGATTGTTATGCAACCCAATCAATGTGGCGTGGCCGCAACTGACACGTAAAGTTGAACAAAAGGGAGTGCAATTAAAGCTGTGGGCTTTTTTCTTGTCCTCGTCTAGACATCGGTTTTTCCCGAAGCCCATTTGGCTCAAAAGTCAAAACCAATTTACACTGCCATGTCGACATTTTTGAAAAACTATGAAAGTCACTGTGAAACACCACACATGAATATGAATAATCCTATTCATTTTCATTAGGGTTACAAACACAGTTTATGTAGGATTAATGTGACATTAAATAATATGTGAAATTAAATAAGTTATTTAATTTCACATTTCATTTAACATATCACTTAAAAACCACCTAGACTGTTTTTGTAATTTCACTGAATATGAATAACATTACTCTAAAAATATACATGTAAACACAACGGTTCAGTATCAAATTATTGACTTTGAACTTCTATCTCCTCACTAGGGGTGCCTAACAAAGAGTTTATTTGAGAATTTTTTTTCAAAAAATAGATTTTATATAATAATTTTTCGAGAATGTCTTATTATAAAATAAGGAAAAAATTTATGTTTACGTATAAAATTATTTTATTGAAGGATGTATAATTGAAAATAAATTTGAAAAAAAATAAGCTTTTCAAGAATGGAAGTCAAATAAGAGCTCAATACTTAGCTCTTGTTTAATAAAAATAAAAAATTTAGATTTTAATATAAATTAAAGTCAATAATTAATTTTAATTACTTTTTAATCATATATTTCATGACTTCGTTATTGACTTCGGCCCATTGCCACTTTACCTCTCAAAATTAATAGAACACGAACAATTATTTCATAATTATAGGGGGAAAAAAATACTCTATGGATCTACAAATATCCCGGTATCGACAACTGCGTCGATCAACATTAATTTTACAAGCAAAAGTGGGTCAGCCTTGTCCATTGAACAAAAAAGCAAAAAATATCTGAGAATTTGGGTTGCTTGCCTGGTATCCCATCCCTCACATGTTCAACCTGTCTATAGTAAATTCAAGATCAATCCCATTCCCACAGTACATCACATGCAAAAAATATTACGACAACTAAAATAAAGCATGTCAAACGTAATAAAAGTTGCCGTTTCCTGAGAAAAAAGGGCATGTCCGGAGTAGATTTTAGAGAGGTCCCATGTGATCCGCGTGCATTCAAGGCAATGGCTGTCATTTCTTTATATCCACTACACCAGCAGCCCTTTTTCTCCTGGGTTGTTGTTAAGTACTTACATTATTACATTTTTTCAGTTCATAAAGAGATAAGATTTATTAAAAAGATTGTATCTTTAGCTTAAAAATTAAGATTTTGTGTGTAGTTTAGTAAAGTAGTTTTAATGACACTGAAAAGAATTGATGTCTTTCTCTTCTTATTTGTTGTTGTGCATTTGGGATTTTTGCTTGGATTTTTTCATGGGGTTGCAATGGGAGATAGGGAGTGGGTGAAAAAATCCTTTACAGATAGGGATGTATGGAGCCCAAGATTACAGATAGCTGAGAATTCGAGGCCTCTTGAGCTCAGGTTTAATGAACCAGCAAATCACTGGACTGATGCTTTACCCATCGGCAATGGCCGCCTTGGCGCTATGGTTTGGGGTGGTGTTGCCAATGAAACTCTCAATCTCAATGGTAAATTCACTTACTGATATACCATTGCATAAAGTGAATGTTTAGTGCGTGGTATTAGACGGGATTCTTTTACTTAATATTGTTGAGTACGAGTAAGTTTTAATTTATATTACCAAATCTGCCAAAAATGTTCTTAAAGAAAAGATGGGATTGGTTGATTTTAATGCCAACCGTTTGTTTCTTAGGAATCAAGAGTGGGAATATAAAGACTGCAAGAAATTGCAAGTTTTTATGATTCCTGCTTTACTTGCATTCTCGGTGGTCAGTCAGGTAGCATTGTAGCTTCAGACAGAATTTCAAGATTTTGTAATTGTTCTTGCATTTTTTTTTTCATAGTAACCAGACACGAATATAATGATTTATACTCAAAATTTCGTTGGGATGCAAAATTGGTTGCTGAAGTTTGCAACTGAACAAAGATTAGCATAGGACAAGGGTCTGAATAATCTCAGTTAAGGCTTCTCCTTGTCTCTTTGGAACAGAGGACACACTTTGGACTGGAACTCCTGGTAATTATACAAACCCTGGTGCTCCCCCTATACTATCTGAGGTTAGGAAACTTGTTGATGAAGGACAATATGCAGCAGCTACTACAGCAGCGCTCAACTTGTCTGGGGAACCATCTAATGTAAGCTGCTTGGTTACTTTCCTACTAGGTATATTGGTTTTGGAATTTCAGATGGATGTGGATTGTTTAATCTTTACACATATATTAGATTATTAGGGCTTTACGTCTATTAAGACTGAGCTCCATGAAAAATTTTCACTTCGAAATGGTCAATGCAAAAACCTAATCAGTCTGTTCATAAATCGAAGACGCCCTCTAAATTTGTAAAGATAAAATTTTGGGTTGCAACATCTCAAAATTGCATTCTTGAACAATAGATAGTCTCAACTAATTAAAAAAAAAATGAAAGAAAAAATATTTAGCCGGTCTGTGTTAAGAAAACTTCCTCCCTGGAGTGTGCACAGCGAAAGCTGATAACAGTTTATAGTGTTTTGATGCTTTTGCCTGGATTTATGTGACCTAATCTTGTTTTGAAAATATAATCCAACAGTTGATGGTTTAGGCATTATTAACTAGAATCGATCTGCATTCTTGATTCTGTTTTGAACTTCTTTGATCATTACGAGGAGAGGGGAAATATGCTGTATGGAAAAAGGTTCGAGTAGTATCATTAATTGTTGATATTTTTGTTGAAATAAAGGTTTACCAGCTCCTGGGTGATATGAAGCTAGAGTTTGATGATTCTAATGCCACGTATGATGAAGGGACTTATAAGAGAGTGCTGGATTTAGACACTGCAACTGTAAAAGTTGAGTATTCTGCGAAGGGAGTAGAATATGTGCGGGAATATTTTGCCTCGAATCCAGATCAAGTGATTGCGATAAAGATTACTGGAAATAAACCAGCACATCTAAATTTTACTGTATATTTAGACAGCAAATTGCTTCACCATTCTTATGTAAACGACAAAAATCAAATTATTATGGACGGAAGTTGTCCGGGCAGAAGGAATACACCATATAATGAAAGCGGCAATCCTCAAGGAGTTCAATATTCAGCAGTTCTGGATTTGCAGATTAGTGATGGTGCAGGTGCATTGCGTGTTCTTGATGGCCGAAAGCTTCGGGTCGAGGGTTGCAACTCAGCTATCATCCTTCTTGTTGCATCATCATCATTTGATGGGCCTTTTACTGAACCTGTGGATTCAAAAAGGGATCCTAAATCTTCTTCAATAAGTAAAATGGCTTCAGTTAAAAGATTTTCATATGCTGATCTTTATGCCCGTCATGTGGATGACTACCAAGCACTTTTCCATCTCGTCTCACTGCAGCTTTCAAAGAGCTCCAAGAACATTACCGTAAATCTTTTAAGCGAAAACACAGATGAAACCATTTCCACTGCACAGAGAGTCAAGTCTTTTAAAACCAATGAAGATCCCTCTTTGGTCGAGCTTCTGTTCCAGTATGGTAGATATCTGCTAATTGCTTGTTCACGTCCTGGGACTCAGGTTGCAAATCTGCAGGGGATCTGGAACAAGGACATACAGCCACCATGGGAGTACGTTTTTCTTCGGTCATTTCCTCTAAAATTTGTTGCAAATCTTTTCCCTTTTTTTATTTTTTCTCCATGTTTGTTGAAACTTTCTTTGATGCCTATAAATTTGACCTTGTATTTTCTCCCATCTGTAGTGGTGCTCAACACTTAAATATCAATCTTCAAATGAACTATTGGCCTTCTCTCCCTTGCAATCTTAATGAATGCCAAGAGCCTTTGTTTGACTATATCTCGTCTCTGTCGATTAATGGAAAGAGAACTGCAGAGGTAAAAACTTCCTTTCTGTTTTGGCATGTATTAGTCTTAAATCTTTATATCTCTGGAGTTCTACAATAGACACACAATAAAAAAAGGAATGCCCAAATGATAGCAAAAGTAAACCATGAGTTGTACACAAGTAGATCATAAAATCAAGATTCAGTACACAGGCAAGAAATTAATTTAATTTTATAGGTAATTTTGGAAGATTTTATCTGAAACAGGGAATTGTTGTCCTTATATCTTCTTACCAACTTCAACATGTTAACTTACGCATGCAATCAAGCAAAAGAAATGATTACTGATACATTTCTCTCTGATTTTCACTACATCAAATAAAACTGAGGCATCCACAATTTGGATGAGGTACTTTGTCAATGATGTTACAAATGAGAACTGGCAGACCGAGGGATGAAAGGACTTTTTCTCGAGTCTGTTGATACATTTTAAGGTGACGTGATTTCTAATTTGTAATATTTAATGGTGGTTAACATATGTAGAACAGGTATGGAGTTTTATTTATATTTTTTTTCTAAAAACAATTTACTCAGTACAAAACTCACTCGACATGTTTAGGATGCAGTAGAGGACATCACTGCTGTCCAATAGAGTTTATCAAATATGCCAACGTTGTTTATGTACAGCCTTCTAGTATTTAGTTGCAATATGTTGCAATATGTTGCACATCAAGTGTCTGATATATGGGCAAAAACTTCCCCGGATGGTGGTCAGGCCGTATGGGCTTTATGGCAGATGGGTGGAGCATGGCTTTGTACTCATTTATGGGAGCATTACACCTATACGATGGACCACGTAAGAAACTTTACAATTTCTGTCCATAAATGGGCAAACATTGTTCAATATTGATTGATGAACAAATCCAATGACAGATTAACTGAAAACCAGTTGGACAAAAATCTCATTGCTTCTAAACAGATAGGTGTAGATGGATTAGATTAGATACAACCATAATCTTGAAGTTTGCAAAAAGAGCCTAGAGATGATCCTAAAATTATTCTTAAAATCATTTTGTCCTTATGGACGGCGTAACTTTGTATTCAATCTTTATTGATGTTGAGTTGATAGGATAATTTTATCACACCTTCTAATCCAACAATTTATATTCTCTTGTCCATAGTGCAGGAACTTCCATATTCGAATTCAAATAGACTCATTGATACCTTCTTTATACAAGTGTACTCCTGTGTGAACTAAGAAATTATCCTAAACATGCTGCAATTTTGTAAATTGTTGATTAAATTTCTGCTATTTTGTACGTGTATAGGATTTTCTAAGAAATAAAGCATATTCCTTGATGGAAAGCTGTGCTTCATTTCTGTTGGACTGGTTGATTGAAGGCCATGATGGACTTCTCGAAACGAATCCCTCAACCTCCCCAGAGCATATTTTTACTGCTCCTGATGGTAAGCCTGCGAGTGTGAGCTACTCATCGACCATGGACATGGCAATCATTAATGAAGTTTTCTCTTCCATTGTTTCTGCTGCTGAGGTAGATCTATCACCTGAATTATTGAAATTATATCGATTTTATTCTTTTTAATTTGTTGCATGTTAATTTAATGTTGAATTAAATATAGATTTTGGGGAAAAATGAGGAAGCTCTGATTGCAAGAGTTCGCAAAGCTCAACCACGTCTTTTTCCAACCAAAATAGCAAGGGATGGTTCCATCATGGAGTGGGTGGGTTTATAACTTTCAATTGGTTCTTCTTCTCTTTCTTTGTCCTCCTCCTCCTCTCTTAAGCTGGAAGGCTTAACATTGCATTGAGAAATTAAATACTCCTTATCCTCTTTGTCGTGCAGGCACAAGACTTTGAGGATCCGGATGTGCGTCATAGGCATTTATCGCACCTGTTTGGCCTATTCCCGGGGCACGCTATTACTCTTGAAAAAACACCAGATCTATGTAAAGCAGCAAACTATACCCTATATAAAAGAGGTTATTTTTTTAAATGAGCTTGAAGTTATCCTCAGCATTGCTAAGCAAAGATGTGTATATTTCTTAAGGATTTTTAGTTTCCTGGATTTTATTTTTTGGAATGAAACAGGAGAAGATGGTCCGGGGTGGTCGACTGTTTGGAAAGCCGCGTTGAGGGCACGTCTTGGTGATAGCGATAATGCATATCGGATGATCAAGCATCTGTTCGATTTGGTGGATCCTGATCGTGAAGGTGATTTTGAAGGAGGGCTTTATAGTAACCTATTTACCGCACACCCCCCTTTCCAGATTGATGCAAACTTTGGGTAAGCATGTCTCTATGGATATTAATTAAACGAGTTGAACTTCAATGAAGTCCGGGGACCGGATCCGTCATAATTTCATATTTTCTTGCATTTAGTACTTCCGGATATGATCAGTGGGTTCTAAATTTTCAATTTATCGTACCAGATTCTCTGCAGCAGTTGCAGAAATGCTAGTTCAGAGCACGGTGAAAGACTTGTACCTGCTTCCAGCTCTTCCGCAGGATAAATGGGCAAATGGTTGCGTTAAAGGCTTGAAAGCACGGGGCGGTGTTACAGTTAGCATGTGCTGGATTGAAGGAGAACTTGATGAAGTTGGGGTTTGGTCAAAAAACCAAAATACTGTAAAGAGTTTACATTATAGAGGAATTACTGCAACAGCAAAAATATCAGCAGCCACAGTTTACACTTTTGATAAGCAGTTAAAATGTGTGAAGACTCAGACTCTGTATTGATTGCATTTTCCTCAGAAAACAGATTCACAAATAAGTTCTCAAAGAGGACAAGATGTCCAAAATTTACAAGGAACACTTCTTTGTTACAATAATTATGTATTTTATGAGTATTTGTGTCCCTTCAGGTTTTCATAAACATAAATATTCGTTACTTATCGAGTTGTTTGATTCACACGGTTAATTTTTACCGCATTTTTATCCGATGAGAATGCACCCTACTACTAACTTGTAAGTATCGTAATACAAAGAATAATGACAAACTCTTCGTGAAGGTTGATATTGATATGATCAAATATAAAAATACAAATATTTATTTAGAAATTAAAATAGAACATCTTTCCAGACGAATTTTAGCCCCTGGTCTAGCTAAAATAAGGTTTTTAGTAGAATTCAATAAAATTTGATGAAATATGTGGTTGAAAAGTTAATAAAAGATATTGATTCCATGAAAGTACAATTAAAATTGAATTTTAATGAAAATGAGTTTTAAAAAATGGGGGTATAATTATATTTTCATCTATTCTCTAAAATCTCGAAAAGTTAATAGCATTTTCTATTTTAGAAAATTATGGGCATTTTTTAATTTTTATTTTTAAAGAAAGCTATTTACGTAGTACTCCAAGTAATTATGGGAAAATTAAAATTGACCAAAAATCAACCTCTTATAACTTATCCCCTAAACCCTAAATTCTCCCAAATTTGAACAGTTTGCTGGCAGACGACACCAACAGCGACAACAGGTAAATGGCTTGGCGTGGTTCGCTTTCCAGATCTCTCATGTCCACCGCAAGGGCTTCTACCTTCCGCTCTTCTCCGCCACTCGCTGCTGGACGCCTCCGTCCTCCCCCTGTATCCGCCCCTCGCCGTTTCTCCTTCTCCAATCCCAGGTCCCGATCCCAATTTTAATTTCCTTTTATTTTTTTTCATTCTCTTTCATCTGATCATTTATCGAACATTTTTCTAAGTTAGTATTGACGTTGGTTTATTTATTTTATCTTTTAAAGGGAAGATTCAAAATCTTAGAAAATGAAATTGATTTTGTTTAGAAAATAGAACATGTTTTTAACCCTCTTTCGGATCTTTCGGGTTTCAAAGATTGGGTTTTGAAATGAATTTTTACAATGTCTTACCAATTATTCGATTTTCACTAGTGGGATTTTTTTTTTTAATTTCCTCAGCAAGTTTTGAATTATATTTTGAAGCCCAATCAATATTACATCTTTATCTGCTTGTATTCCATCATCGAACCAATATTGCTATGTGACATAACTTGTTTCTCCTTTTGGCTTTTTGGGTTTGTCGAAATAGTTTTATATTTAACTATTCTCACAAGCAGATGTTCTTGCGTGTAAATGTAGGACCTTGGGGGAGCTAGGATGCGTGCAGTCACTGATGCCTCTGCACAACATGGCTGGAGTTAGGCTGACATCTCACTTGGCAATCAATGTTCGAGCCTGCTGCGAGCTGTCCCATGGTACCTTCTGCCGTTCTTGTCAGGATCGCTAGTAGTTTCTTTGTGAGTCTTAAACTGTTGTTACTAGGAGCCAACTAATGCCCATGAAGAGAAAAATTTAAAATTTCATATTGTGTTTTTTAGCATTGATTTTATCTCTGTAGACCGTAGTTATCAATTAAATTTGTTGATGAGTTGAGGGGTGAAGTAATTGAATTATTTATTAGCTTGTGAAAATCTGTTGATAAGAAAGAGTTGGGATTATTGGGATTGATAGGGAGGACAGGGAAAGATGGGTGATGTCAGCAGCGCTTCCCGACACTCAAATGCTGGACCTGATGCCACATTGTAGGTTGATTTTTGTCCTTTTTTCTGCATTTTGATCTAGTATAATCTTTCTTTGGGTTCAGGATAAGATTTATTAATGAAAGTACTGAATAGATAATTTATAAATTGGAACAATTTTATATTCTTATTTTTTTTTCATTTTTTCAGAATATATTATTTAATGGCATAGCATACATTTATATTTTTTAATGTGTATAAAGCAAAACTATTGTTCTCATTGATGTAAATTGAACATGTTGTGCTTGAGACGTACGCCTTCCTATTAATTTTTGTTTTTTCATCTCGATGAGTAGTATCGATACAATTCAATGAAAATTTAATCAAATACAAGGGGATAATTTGAAAGTATACAGACTGTTTCCTTATCTTCTCCTCCAGCTTGGAATATGGAGAAAATCATGGGCATGAAATTGGAAGGTTTTACAATTGCAGGCCAATACAAAAATTGTACACTTTGTTTATTTGACCTGAAAATTTATTTGTTCTGTGCTTTTTGTGCCCTTATTTCCTATGTTTTTCATAATTATAATTTACCTGTCTAATGCATGAATATGAATTTTCCAAAAATATTGCTATGAGTTGAAACTTTAACATCATTTAGGTACACGGTAGAAGTGCCTGTAACATGTGGTAGATTGCTTGTACTTTCCTGCCCCTCAAGTACTTGGATTAGCTTGTTATATTAGTTTGCTTGTATGTACAGCAGTACAAATACATTGATCCTTGGTTTTATTTTACTCAGTTTCGTGAACAAATTTGTAAATTTCCAGAAGTTCATATTATGTCCTTTATTAACATGTATCTAATTAAAATTATATGTATATAAGAGGCTACCTGAAATAATTTTGTTTATTTAGATATTTGAAACTGGTGAATCATTGAATTTTGCTTTGATATAGTGAGTGCTTGTATGCAGTGACTTCTCCATTTTAGTACAATATTTCAAGTGGCTTATTTTTCAGCTTGAATGTCGATCAGGGCAATAGCATTAGGATGTGTGCACGATTGTTTCTCTGGTTTCGAATGAAGATTAGAATAATTTTGCTGACACCATTGTTCTTTCACATTATTTTACGATTTCCATGTTTCAAACAGTGCATACCAAAAACTCAAATTTTTGTGAGTGAGAAAGGCTTTAAAGCTATTGAATTCAGATTTTGGCACTCATCTTTTTAAGCTGTCAACCTCTGTGAATTGACTAAACAAGTGGATGAAATGAATTGTGTTGTGTTTATTTATGTCTGCAGCACACATGCACATAGGACTTTTCATACAGACGAGGTTAAATAGCTTGAGTATTAATTATCTGTTCAAATGAATGCTGTGTGGTTTTGCACCAGAACACAATGCACTTGTATTTTTTCTTATCCTAATTCTATACATCTCTTACTCTATATCATATAGTTTGACTGTCAAAGATTTTTCAGCATTTGTCAAAATTTGGGATTTTTATCTTTTTATTTTGAACGGGGTCAAAGAAGTGTTAGTCGTGTGTGTGTCTCTTTTTGAAGACGGTGTTCGACACATCCAAACATAAATATTTAATCTTCTTAAGGGTGTCCTTTCTTCTTCGGTTGTCATCGATTTCATTAGTATCTTTTGCTAAATGCAAATATTATGTCGTGGCAGGTACTTGAACATATAGATGGATCAGCACCACCAGGGGCTTGAAGATCTTTGGTCTCTGCATGTAGGTCTATTTGATGGGAACATCCTGTTTGGACAGGAAAAAAATAATAGTGCATTATTATATTATTATAGACTAGACTTGAAATCGTTTTCATATTTGAGCCATTTTTGATAGCTACATTTTTACCTTCATACTAATCTGTATATGGAGTTTGATTTGTGTTGATCTTAGTAGTAGTTGGAGTTCATTGATATTTGCAGCATTGAAATGATGTCTTGAACATCCAATTAAATTGTGTTTTATTCAACACTGCCCAAATCCCATGATTAATTCTAGAATTGAAATGTTGATATTATCCTTCTCTGTAAGAACTGTCATTTAGGGTATAAGAAAAAAAGGCATTTGCTTAGAAAAAAATCACCAAAAAAATCACCAAGATCTTGTTTAGGGACAATCCTCAAGTCGAAGGATATGCCCATACATTGTACAGACAAAGATTAAACCTAGTGGACGTTTTTCAAGCTTCAATCGCTAAGAAATTTTTCTAATATGCATACTCCTGGATAATTG
>CAIGRL010198598.1:0-11252 GCA_903798325.1 Fraxinus xanthoxyloides | reverse complement strand
AGAAAGGCTGCATTTTCACATTTTCCATTTGATATTAATAATCTAGAAATTGACATATGAGGCTTTCTCATTTTTTAAAACACGTCTTAATTTTTAAAAAATTTCAAATCAGGTCTCTATAAAAACCACTTTTTTTAATTGAAAATTGTGAGCTCTACCCGGTTACCTACTTAGATTCTATATATGGATAGCAAATTTTCGGTCTTTGACATATCTCGAATGGTAAGCGAGATAGGGCAGTGATCATAACCGTTCCGAATTTTTATTTTATTTTTATGTGTTTCAATTTAAATTTTTATTTTAAAAGGTAGAAAAATAATATTAGAAAAAAAAAATTATACGAGCGAGATAAGGGGGATATTTGAATCGATCCCGATCCAGCGTTTACATTTTTATTTAAACAATAAAAAAAATATTAGAAAAAAAAATTAGACGAGCGAAATAAGGGGAGATATTTGAATCCCGATCCCGCATCCTTGCCATCCTTAATCTCATAGGATCTCCCCCTTCGAAATTGGACAAATAGTAAGTGATTGGTGAATTAAAGGCTGGGTTCTTAGCAAACCAAGTAAAAAGTCCATTGAGATGTTATCCCAAGGTGCATTAGGAATTGACAAAGGCATGTATAAACCTATGTTTTGTGACTGCCCCTTGCATGTTGACAAGTCGGACACCTGTGTACAAACTTTCCAGCATCTCTTTTAAGTTGAGACCAGTAGTAACGTTCCTCCAAACCAGCTGTGGTCTTGTCTCTACCCACATGGCCGCTCAAGTCCCTGGAATGCATCTCCCTTAGCAACTTGTCACGTAGTGAGCTTCTTGGAATGCACCATCTACTCCATTTTCCTAGGGTTATACAAAAGTTTCTTTCGTCTTAGCGAATAGCCTCTACCCAACTCTGTCCTAATGGGTGGAGGACCTTAATAGCAACCCTAATTTTATGGAAGTAGTTTAGTCACCCAGATCTGAGTGTAGCCCAGTTTAAAGAGGATGGGAAGAATACTAGCTGGTGGAATACCAGCGTTAAAACCTAGAACTGGGGGGTCATTAGTTTTAGATACTCCTTCTTCAATTAAAGGGTGGAAGGAAAAATTTTTCTACATCCTAGGGGACTGATAGTCCCATCCTACCGAGGTGGACATGGAGGATATAGTTCCCACCCTTTATCATCCTTTCTATAAGTAGCGATTTACATTTGTCTTCTGGTTTTCTGTTTTAAAATTTGTTCTTTTTAACTTTTTCCTTTTCCCCTTTTGCAGTTAACCGACCCTATCATCTGAGCTCGGTCATCTAGGGATCGGGAGACTTTATCTGAGCTCTTTCAAACAAGCAGAGGTCCTGCAAGTTTGTCATCTCAAACGAAAGCATATTCCAAGCGGGTTTGCTTCAACCCTTGCCACCATCCTCAGCACAGAGCAGACCTTCTACCTCAGCCAGCAGACCTACCTCATCTGTCCCCACTCCTCCTCGTAAGTTAATTCAGTATTCATGTTATTCTTTTTTATTTTGAACATAGTTTTAACACTTTATCCTACTTCTCCAGGCTAGCAATCAAGTATGCTTAATTTCCGAGATGCAGGGAGGCTAAAATAGTTGCGGCTGCCAAAGGAAAAAGATAGGAGATTGTTACCGAAGAGCCACACTGACCTGAGGTGGCCGAATCTGAATCGAGGCTGAGCAACTCCTAAAAAGGCATCATTCATCCAAGCTTCCAGTTGCTCTTGCCTCCATTGCTCCGCCAGCTCACCTATTCTGTCCGCTATTCCAATTACCACCGCAGATTCTTCCTCAAGACCTCAGGAAAAATGTCCAGATCTCCAAAGGCCGGACGCTGAGGGGATTGGTGGGGCACCGTCCTGAAATTTTTCGGGATTTTTTTCGAGCACCTTCTCAAGTGAGGGAGTCAGTTGCTTCTCTCACTTCATATTTAAGGGAATTTGCTATCCTCATGACGCAGAGTTGGAATGACAAAGAGCAGAAGTTCTTTACTGAGATTCCCATTGGAGAAAGCGTCATTTCGGCTCAACTTCACTATCATCGAGCAATTCTTCAAATGGCATCGGTAACTGAAGTAATTTTTTTCAAAACTTCCTTTGTTTTCCCTTAATGCTTTTTATTTGAAATTTTTTCTTATAACCTTCACTAAACGCTTGTTCCTCTCAGGTTAAAGCCGAGCTCGACAAAATGCTTGCAGTAAGGGATCGATCTAACATGATGTTTGAGAAGGTTGAGGCAGAAAGAACGTCTTTTGCTGAAAAGGAGAGGGATTACGAGGACCGTCTAGATAAGATGGGGGTAGAGCTCAATACCTTTATTACTTCGTAGCAAAGACTTAAGGATGAAAATCAGTCTTTGAGGGAGAAGAATTTGGCCTTGCAGATCCGGGGTAAAAAGGCCAATAACTGAGCTGAGAACGAGAAGAAGAGGGTTGATGAGGCAGTGACCCAAGCAATGGCTATTAGGAAAAAGGCCGAGTTGAAGGTTTCCAAAGCAGTGGAAGATTGGAGAGCTTCCCCACACTCAACGCCTTATCTTAGGAGACATATGTTTTGGCTATTGGTGAAATAATCGAGTTCATCAACAAGGAGAGGCCATAGGAATACTAATTTCCTCGAGGAGGCTCTTAAGGAGCAAGAAAAAGAAGTTGAAGAACTTCTGAAGTCCAGAAAGCTCTTACTGACGAGAGCGTACTAGCACCAGATCCTCTAGCCCCGTAGTTTCTCATATATCTTTTTGTTTTTGTTGAGTCTTCAAAACATTATTTTTAGGAAATTTTTGTAATGCTTTCACATGAATGAAAACTCAGTTTCTCTTTTTAACTTAATTCGTTGTTTTAATAATGATGTTTACGAACTTAAACATATTGACTTTATTGTTGCAGCACTTAGCTTGGCCTGCTTCATGAGCAGGGCCTTGAGGATTCATTTGTAGGAATTCGTACTAAGTATTGCAGCATTGACACCTTAGTTTAGCCTACTTCATGAGCAGGGCTTTAAGAATTCATTTGTAGGAATTTACACTAAGTGTTGCAACACTTACAACCTTAGTTCCATTTGCTTCATGAGCAGTGCTTTGAGGATTCCTTCGTAGGAATTCATACTAAGTTTTGCAGCACTTAAAACCTTAGTTTGGCCTGCTTCACAAGTAGGGCTTTCACTAAGTGTTGCAATACTTACAACCTTAGTTCGACCTACTTCCTGAGCAGGGATTTGAGGATTAGTATTCCAATAACTCCATCCATTAGGAACATACTTTCTTGTTATGAACAATCGTACAATACAACCATCCTTCACTGATAGTATTGCTTGAGATGTTCTGCATTCCAAGGGTGTAACAGGGATCTGCCTTCCATGTATTCCAATTCATATGCTCATTTATGTATAATCTTGGTCACCTTGTAAGGCACTTCCCAATTAGGTCCTAAAGACCCATAATTGTGTTCTCTTGTTGCCAGAAGGTTTTTCTTAACACAAGGTCACCAACTTCAAACTATCTTCTCTCTACCTTTTGGTTGTAATATCTTGCATTACGATGTTTGTAACATAGCGTTCTGAATTTCAGCCTCATTTATTTTTTTTTCCCAACAAATCTAACTCTCCCCTTAACAGTTTCTCATTTTCATCGTCACGATACACTAATGTTCGGATGGAAGGGATTTCCATCTCAAGGGGGACGACCGCCTCTACCTCAAAAGCCAAAAAGAAAGGAGTTTCTCCAGTCCTACTCTCGACATGGTACGATAAGACCACAAAACACTGGAAAGCTCCTCAATCCATCCTCCCTTGAGAGAATCAAGCTTTGCTTTGAGAGTGTACTTGATGATCTTATTTATTGCTTCGACTTGCCCATTAGATTGAGGATGGTTGGGTGTGGAGAAATGCCTTTGTATCCCGAAATGTTCGCAAAATTTGCGAAATGATTGTTGTTGAACTGTTTTCCATTGTCTGTTACAATAGAATGCGGTATCCCAAATCGGCATATGATAGATTTCCATATGAATTCCGTAGTCTTATGCTCAGTTATCTTGGTTAAAGGTTCAGCTTCCACCCATTTGGTGAAGTAATCAACTGCTATAATTGCAAATTTTGTCACTCCCTTTCCTGTGGGCATGAGACTGATTAGATCGACTCCCAATTTGGAGAAGGGTCATGGTGCCATCACACAATTCAGTTCACTTGGGGGGAGGTTGATTTTTGGAGTAAACCTCTAACATTTGTTACATTTCCTGGTGAACTCCAGGGCATCGTTTTTCATAGAAGGCTAGAAATATCCTTGGCGTTTTGTGTGCTAGCGACTGTACCCCAGCATGATTTTCATATATTTCTTCATGCACTTCTTCCAGGGCATGCAATACTTATTCCTCGTTCAAACATCTGAGCAAAGACACAAAATATCCTCGCTTATATAGGATGTCATTAATCAACGTATATCTAGCTGCTCTTATACGGAGTTTCCTTGCCACGATAGATCTTCTGGGCATGACCCTGATTTTAGGTATGCAGTGATCTCATCCATCCATGTTGGCTGAAGGTTAATTGTCATGTGAACCACCTTAAATTCTTCAATGGCAGCACGTCAGACCCTTCCTACTGGGATACTAACAAACATTTCGATCCCGTCACTTGTTGCTAACCGGGCTAAAGCGTCAGCATGGCCATTTTGAGTTTGAGGAACCCGTTCGACCTGCACATCTTTAAAAATTTTTAGTTCTTGTTTAACAATCCGAAAGTAGCTGTTCATCCTTTCTTCCTTTACTTGATAAGCTTCATTAACCTGGTTCACCACTAGTTGAGAAATACACCATCAGGTGATCAATCTTCATCTCTTTTTCCATTCTTAGGCCAGCTATGAAGGCCTCATATTCAGCCTCTTTGTTTGAAGCACTAAAGCCTCATATTTAACCTTCCTCTTCCCTGACCAGTACTGCGCTGATGGTATATTCTGACACACTAGATACAACAATAATGTTTATCTTGCCTTCAATTTTGACAGTGCTGGTGGCTACGCCAAATGTAACTTAGTTGTTCGAATGTGAGTTGGCATTTAGAAGTCCACTCAAACTTCTTCCCTCTTTTCAACACATCAAAGAAGGGTTTGCATTTGTTCGCCAATCTTGACATAAAGCAATTAAGGACAGCGGCCCATCCTGTTAAACTTTGAACTTCCTTGGGTCTTGTTGGAGAACGCATCTCAATTATGGCCGTTATCTTCTTTGGATTAGCTTCGATTCTTCTTTGGTTCACCAAGTAACCTAGGAAATTTTAGGGAAGATGTGTATCATTTAAAGTGGCATGAAGCACCCCGTTTTGATTCTTTTGCGTAAGTCGAGATTCAAGGCGTCCTTAATTTATACGGCGTTATGTTTAAGGGATACTAATTTTTCATTTTTATTTTTGAAATTTTCAGATTTTTATTTCCTCCTTGTCTCGACGAAGATTCATTGTCATTTTTTATTTTTAAATTCATTTTTTCTTTAAAGTTACTTTCACTAACTTTCAGGAGAAAAAAATGGTCACGATACTCTTCATTTGCCCGTAGATGCTATGATCTCCAATTATAATTCTCGTGTGTTACAATTTCAATATTTGTCTCTATTTTTAACTACCTTTATTTTATTTTTTTTGTTTTGGTGCAAACTTGTGCTTTTAGTTTAATTTAATTGTCCCAAGAAAAAGAAATCTTATTTTATTTTTTATTTGATTTACAAACAAGAAATATTAAGAAGTTCATTTTTTTTTTAACTTGTACGGCATCCAAAATTTTCAAGTCAGTCCAAAAGCACGAGGACCAAGTTTATATGAAACCCAAAGTCTAGGGCAATTGTAAAATTCACGATTAACTCAAATGGTACCCAACTATTCGCAAACCCCATCTCAGTCGGCTCCGTAAGCATTTCTACTCGCTGCAAATTATCCATTTCTTCCTGCTGCTTTTGTTTCTGATTGACACAGCACAAAACTTTTTTTTGTATATTAACCAATTCGTGTAAGAAATTCACAAAATTAAGAGTTTAATTGCTGAACCCATATTCCATTTTTGTGATTTCATATGCGAGCATTCGCACTACCCATTCAATTCCCCGGGTTTTTCCTTTGTTCTTGTTTATATACTTTACTCAGTTAAAAGTTGATTCTCTGCATTGTTTACTCCAATTTCTCTCCCTTGAACTTGCATTTTTCCTTTCCAAATAAGTGTGTGCGTGAGCGTGTGCGTGTGTGTTTTGGTGGTAAAATGGTGCAACACTTGTGTTCTTGAAGCTGCATAAGAGATGAACAAAATTTCTTGACTTTCAGTGTTTGGAAAGATGGAATATATTACCTGTTTGTTTGATTGTTCTTGTTGATTTTCATTTTATGATGGGTTATTTTGCAACCAGTATTTCCTGTTTGGGAAATCCCATTTTTATGCAAACTCAAAACGTTTTGAATGCTTATCAATTTCCTACGTGGAAAAACTCTATCTTGACAAACCCCAAAGGTTTCAAATTAGTCAAATCCGATTTTCGACCACTATTAATGGTTAAAAGTGTAAATGAGGGGGAGAACGTTGAATATATTGAGGAAGTAAAGGAAGAGAAACCAAGATATAGATGGCTTAAGATAGGCTCTAATATTTCTGAGGAGCAGAAACAGATGATATCTCAAATCCCACCAAAAATGGCGAATCGTTGTCAGGCTTTGTTGAAACAGATCATTTGCTTTTCTCCTGAAAATGGAAGTATATCACTTATGATGGCTGCATGGGCGAAGAGCATGAATCCCCAAAGAGCCGATTGGCTCTCAGTTCTTAAAGAATTGGAGCGGTTGAATCATCCATTGTATTTTGAGGTATGACAAGTTCTTCCTATATTCCAATTTCTTTATTAGTTTCATAGAATTCTGCATCATGCTGTGTTACTTGATGAATTCTTCTTGTTGATGTGGTTGCTTAATGCATTTGTTAGCTTGTGGTAGTATCAAAATCTTGCTATCTTGTTCTGAGATAGTCTGCTTCGGTAATTATACTTTTTTCTGCATATTTCTGTGTATGAAGCTATTAATTTGAAAGTTTTTAATGTTTAGAATTCTTATATATTGCAACTTACGTTTAAAATTTTGGTGAGCACGGATTATTTGACAATGCTACACGTCCAAAGGATCCAAAAAACGCTTTTTATTTCTATTAACAATCTCTTTGAAGGATTATGTTATCCTATTTACTAAGCCTGGTATACAAAGTTTATAGATATACTAATTAGACACCACCATATTACTTAGTGGTTCCCACATATGATGACTTCCTATTCTACGTGTTTTTTTCCTTTCCTTTGCATACATTTGTAAGCAAAAATTGAGATTCTTACCTGAAATTTCCTGATTGAATCACTTGAGAGTATAGTTTGGTGGATTCAACCAGATGGAAACTTGTTCTAACAATAATCTCAGAGGCAAGAGAACATGATGCAGATGATAATTGCAGCTGGTATTGCTTTTGATAAGACGAATACCTATTGGGGATATTGCATTTTTAGATATCTATAGGCCATTTGAAAACTGGTTTTTAAAATGGATGATTTGTTCTGTTTATTTTTTGCAATCTGTCATTTTCTTCTTGCACCATTTGTCTAGGTCGGGCAAAGTGAGCTTTCTGTCTGCTTTCATGTAAATTCTAACTAATCTTTTCAGTGTACAGCTCCACTGTGCATGTGTTTACACATAGACACGTAATATTTTACATTTCCGTTAAATGGAACAGCTATTGGAAAATACGTTTTACAGATTTCCACTCTTGGAAGTTTTTAAATATTCTTGCAATCAAATGTGTAATATATAGTTTACCTTGGTTACATTTTCTGAATTTCATGATTCTCAGGTTGTGGAACATGCCCTTACTGAAGAATCATTTGAAGCTAATGTGCGTGACTATACCAAGATGATTCATGGTTATGCAAAGCAAAACAAGCTGCCAAAAGCCGAAAATACTCTGTTAGCGATGAAGAACAGAGGTTTCATTTGCGATCAGGTGACCTTAACTACTCTAGTTCACATGTACAGCAAGGCCGGTAATCTAAAGCTGGCTGAAGAATCATTTGAAGAGATGAAGCTTCTTGGCACGCCTTTGGACAGAAGGTCGTACGGTTCAATGGTCATGGCCTACATTAGAGCTGGAATGCTCGACCTTGGAGAGAGTTTGCTTAGAGAAATGGAAACTCGAGAAATCTATGCAGGAAGAGAAGTTTATAAAGCGCTTCTGAGAGCGTACTCTATGATCAGTGATAGTCAAGGAGCTCAAAGGGTTTTCAATGCAATTCAATTGGCCGGAATCATTCCCGATGTCAAGGTCTGTGGGCTTCTCATAAATGCCTACGTAATGGCAGGTCAAACTCATGAGGCTGTCATTGCGTTTGACAATCTGCGAAAAGCTGATCTTGAACCTAATGACAAATGTGTGGCTTTGGTGCTGGCTGCTTATGAAAAGGAAAACAAATTGAATAATGCACTGGACTTCTTGATAAAATTGGAAAAGGATGGTGTTGTGATTGGAAAAGAAGCTTCTGAGTTACTAGTAAGGTGGTTTCGGAAGCTGGGGGTGGTAGAAGAAGTGGAACTTGTGTTGAGAGATTATGCTTCGAGTGCCTGAACCTGCTTTGTAAATTACCATCAACCTCTGTCCTTGTTACTGCCGACCTTTTTCATCTGTCAACTAGACCTCATGATGAAGTGATGCATTGCAGGTAAAACCGTCGTTTTTTCCTTTCCATCTCAACTGCACAAACAAGAAGACTCACTTTCCTTCTTGTGCTGGATTGTTGTCACTTGTTGAGTTGTTGATCCGGGATCCTATTTACGATCAGCTTGGCTTTAACTTTTTTATTTATGTTTCTTCATTGAATCCAATGGAAATACGGTACTTCTTGACTGGTATTGCTGCTTCCAAATGGAGTTGAATCACCGTCAACATGTGAATGCTAAGACCCTTCTCGTTGTATAGCACGTAAAAGGTATGGCACTGTGAGGCTTCTGGTGGGGAAGAATGTCAGCAAGCAGCTGCGCATGGAAAAGCACCTGCTTGAACCTTAGAATTTGATAGGATCCTCAATCAATTTGCTGTAATTTGTTGTGTTTGTGATGAATTTTTGTTGTAAAATAAGTGAATTAAATGGAGCCTAACGGACTACCCCCTCCCCCTTTTATAGTTAGATGATTATAATATTTGTTATATTAAATACCCATACTACCCGTAAAAATACTAACAATTAATTGCGGTTCCTATAAAAATTCAAACAATTTATTGCCATTCTGGTGCCTAGCCAATTTTTAAATAGCTGGAAATCTAGTAGCTTAAACTAAATGGTTGGTATCCTGAAAAACCTTTTTCGGCCCAATTTTCTCTCATCTTGTCATTTTTTTGTGAGGAGAATTGCAGTTGGAAATCCAACCTTTAAATTTGTTGCATACTATACTCAAACTTTTTATTTTTGCACTTATAGTCCCAACCTTTGGTATTCAAGTGTAGCTAGAAGACATATGGACTGTTAGACCCAAAAATTATCAATTTGACCACATTTCGGTCAAATTTAAAAGGGTAAAATTGTGATTTTTCCAATAAAATAATAAAAAGAAGAATATATTGTTCATCTTGTTTCCAACCCACAAAACCAAAATCCATGCGTCACCTCCGATCTGTTGGTTGTAAAGTCACTTTTGACTTTCTTATTCAGAGTGTGTTTGATAGATATTATTTTTGAAGAATGTATTTTGGAATAGTAAATTGGCGGAGAATGTATGGTTGAAAAAAAAGGAAAGATCATTGATGTGATGAAAAAAATTATTTTATTGAAGATTGTGTGGTTGAAAATGAGTAGAAGAATGAGAATGAGAAAATTAATGTGAGTCAAACGGGACCTCATTAAGACTTTTGGCTTTCTTATTCATTAAGTCACTTTTGACTTTCTTATTCATTAAGACTTTTGACTTTATTTTCTTATCAAGTTGATAACTACAAATAAGCTAATGAATAAAGTTGGCAAATAGATAGCTACAAATAAATTAATGAATAATTGCTCATCACCTCTGTGTGTGTGTGTGTGTGAGAGAGAGAGAGAGAGAGAGCTAAAACACATATGAGATCATCCCATTTTGGAGTACAGAAAAACACGGAGAAAAAAGAGAGTTTTAGAGAGAATAATTGTAAGTTTTTCCTAAATAGTTTTAGTCTTTCCTTTTTCATAGTGTGTTTCTCCTGTTATCAGAGAGACGGTATTGTAATTGTGCTCTCCTAAAGTGTTGTAATCATTTTGATATAGTGAAATCCTTCTTGCTCGTGGTTTTTCCATGTAAAATTACTATGTTCATCATTTTTCCTCATTTTTACTTTAGTTGTAATTGGGTGTCCTGAGCCAAAACGTCCTAACATGCTCCCTCTATCCATCCTCAAGGATTATTCCTTTCATCCAAACCTCTGATAAGAAATCAATAGCTCTACCATCGGCCTCCAATATAAAAAATTATGATATGGTCCATGGATGATCCAAGGGAGCGTCCAAAAGCTCAAAGAGTAAGGAATAATAGTAGTATCATACTTATCGAAGGCCACACCTTTAGAACCTCTTTTCTTCAATTCACTCCAATCAATGTAATGTATATTAGGCACAGAAAGATGCGGGATTGCCAAATGCTTGTCTCTGGACAAAATTTCCGCAGAAGAAGCAACACCTTCCAAATTAATTCTTTGCCCCCAACAAAGCTTTGAAATCTGTCCACCAAAAATGTCCGAAAGGCTATCTATATCACTC
Source organism: Fraxinus xanthoxyloides (assembly GCA_903798325.1). NCBI lineage: Eukaryota > Viridiplantae > Streptophyta > Magnoliopsida > Lamiales > Oleaceae > Fraxinus > Fraxinus xanthoxyloides. Next base: position 478 of record CAIGRL010198598.1, on the reverse strand, counting down.
TCTGGTTCTCTTTCATCCTCTCTAAATTGGGTCTTTGGGTTCTCAATTGACGAGTAAAAATCTTGAGATAATTCGAAAATTTCTCTTTCTTCGCTGCTATTGTTTGTTGCGATAGAAACGAAGAAATTGTTGTTTATGCAGAGATTTTTTTTTAGGGAGGCCTATGGTAGAGCCATTGGTTTCTTGTCAGATGTTTGACTGAAAAGAATAATCCTCAAGGATGGATGGACGGAGCGGTGCTGGCGGAGGTATGCAGGGGACGATGGCGGATGAATTTTGATTTGGTTGGGTGGAAGTTAGAGTTTGATTGGGGTGTTTTTTGGAAATACATAAGAATAGCCTAAAAACAAAGTCATAATTTAGTTTTAGCCTTTGACTATTCTAAACATTAGAAACTATCCAAAATACCCCTAAACATAGAAATTGCAACCAAGTCATTAGGATGTTAAGAATTAATAAACAAGTCCTAAAAGAAGAT
>CAIGRL010198595.1:0-13602 GCA_903798325.1 Fraxinus xanthoxyloides | reverse complement strand
TTTAGATCAAATTGTTTAAATTTGGTTTGATTACTAAACCAAATTATTGTTGACAAGGTCCTAATTTTGACCCCGTAACTAGACTGAACACAAATATGAGATAAGTATTTTGCATTGTGTATTATCAAGAGAAAAAATGCTAAAGGAAAAAAAGTTAGTTAGGAAATTATTGGCTTCATAAATATTTGGTCATAATTAATTTATAATTATTAAAATGAGTTGACAGATTAACAATATATATATTTTATTTATTTATTGATTTTGCAGTTGTTGCATATTTATAGGATATAGATCCATTCAACTAATATGTTAGGCTGATCGAATGTTTGGCATAAATAAAAGATTAATCGTTGCTTCAAGCATATTCTTACACCCTGCAATGTATACTTAAGGTTCTGGATATAAATTGCTACAGCATTAAGAATAAGGCTAATTATTTCTTCAATAGCTTCTCCTTCATCCTCTCTACTGCACTTTTCAGAGTCTCTTCATCTTTGCAGAAGGTAAATCTCACAAGATTCTTTCCTTCTTCTGGATTTAGATAGAACACGCTGGTCGGAATTGCTACAACACCTACTTCCTTGATTAAATACTCACAGAAAGCAATGTCGTTTTCCAGTCCAAATGGGGTGTGATCCACCACCACAAAGTAGGTTCCGCTAGATGGGAAGACCGTGAACCCTACCGAATTCAACCCCTCGATCAGGATATTCTTTTTCGCTGTGTAATCCCTCCGGAGCTCCTCATAATAAGAATCCGGGGCTCTGAGAGCCGTTGCAGCTGCAAATTGCATCGGGGTGGATGTTGCGAAGGTGAGGAAAGAATGTGCCTGCCTGACTCCCCATGTCAAATGTGGGGGTGCTATTGCCCAACCAATTTTCCAGCCAGTTAGTGAGAACGTCTTCCCGAGAGAATTCATAGTCACAGTCCGTTCGTACATCCTGGGAAGTGAAGCAATGGAAATGTGATCCATTTCAAAGGCCAACTTGTCATAAACTTCGTCGGAAAAGACCAGTATATCATTCTCAATACAAAGAGATGCAATTGCATTTAGTTCTTCTCGAGTGAACATCTTTCCCGTGGGGTTATGCGGAGTGTTCATCAGGATAGCACGAGTATTCTTCGACACCACTGACTTCAGCTCATCAATGGGGATCGAAAAATCAGGAGGACGAAGTGTGACGCATTTTATTTTAGCACCAGCCATGGAAAGTGTAGCTTCATAGGAATCATAGAATGGAGCAAACAGGACAACCTCATCACCAGGATTTACTAAGCCTAATATTGTTGCGGCTATTGCTTCAGTGCATCCCGAAGTGACGGTGACTTCCTTTTCAGGATCAACCACAAGTCCTGTGTCTTTCTTGAAGCGTTCAGCCACAGCTGAGTTCAGGTCAGGAACTCCATATCCACGGGCATACTGATTTTTACCATCTCTAATGGCCTGAATAGCTGCTTCTTTGACGAAATCTGGGCCGTCAAAATTTGGAAAGCCCTGTCCAAGGTTTATAGCTCCATGCTTGATGGCAAGCGAGCTCATTTGGGTGAAAATTGTAGTTTTGAACTTCTCTAAACGCTTGGCAACCTGATAAGAATGCTTATGATGTCATAGGCAGAATAGAAATTTGTAGTTCATGGGAAATTTGTAGTTCATCTCCATGAACTACTGCTGAGATTTGGACTAAATAAAAACATCTTTAGCATGTTTTCGGGAGGATTGAACACCACTAAAAAGTATTTAGAAAGAAGCTAACAGCTTGTTCATTACAGTGCAGTTCCATTCAATACAGCTCAAGTACTTTGCATGTTCATACTTCCCTTAGTACCCTAGTTTAGCCTCCCCATAAATAATGTCTTATGAATGCTCTGAAATAGTTGATACTGCAAATTAAACAGCATCTCAAATCAATTTGAAAAATGAATGAAAACAACTAAACTCACATAATTATTTCTTTGTTACAGTGCATTTGGGTCTTTTTATTGCCTCTGAATACATGTTATTTAACACTTTACCTTAAAGATTTAGCCACTAGAAACTACAGTAACTTATAAATTTAGTATTACTGCTTTACGTTATTGCCTTAGTGTAAGTAACATCCCACGTTTTTAGACACAAAAACAAAAACCAACATGTAAGGATTTGAGCTGCTACTCATAAAAAGGTTAACCTAAAGGAACCTCACGACTCAATACGTGGAAACTGCTTTCTTATATTGATTGTTGCAATGGCTAATTGATCAATATTTTACCACCTAAATTCCTTCGCAGCAGATTCAGCTAGTAGGGTAGGATTCTAAAAATACTTGCCGAAAAAGGGTGGGACCAGCGCAGGCTTTTAAAAGAATAAAGAAAATTAACACTCATAGGTCTGTAGATGAATTAGACCGATATAGGCAGTGTTGAAAATTACGTGGCTATGTATCACAGATAAAATTACAAGGCAATTGGCAAAGCTAAAGGAATCAAAAAGGAAAAACCTTTGCTCTATCATCTGAACTTAATGACACATAACAATAAGAAGTTAAGGTTATTCCCAATAAACTCGAGATCAGTAACATGAATAATGTTTCATCACTCCATTCTATCTATCATTTCATCTACTGAACAAAACAAAACATTGTTGAAGAACATTGGGACACGCTAATTGAATAGTGTTTATAGCCTCTTCAAGAAAAACAATATTTATACTACAGTATGATGGGCATAAATCTTCGAAAAGTCTTTCGATATCCTCCATTTTAGTAGACACCCAAACCAAAGAAGTACAGCATATTGCATGCATCGGTGGCTCCTGAAGCCATTTCCAATGTAACACAGAGAAGAAGGGCAACCCATAAGTTATTCTCCAGAATTATACGGTAAGTGTAACAATCACATCAAGCTATAGGGTTTTCTGCGCATAGCTTTATCTTGAAATCCATCGCTCTATGGGTGTCTAAAAACTCGGAACATTAACGGTCTTTAACAAATGCCAAAATCACCACACCACCACAGTTTTAATACCAAATTTAGGACCAGCTACATAATATTTTTCCATTTCTAATCCGAACTACTTTCTTCCAAATGGTCAATGAAACTCAAATATTACCAACCACCCCTCAGGCTATGTTGACTTCAGCTCAAATTTTCTTCATAATTTTGAACTCTCCATAAGTTCCAAAATTTATTAGTAAATCTCTTTTTCCTTCATTTCGAAAACCAATTTGCTTTCAGTAACCATTTTTTTCCCGAACTGTATAACTCCAACTAATTAGGATCACAACAAATTACACAAATAAATCTTATTCCAAAAATACCCATCAAGAAAGGCAAAACAAAAGAAAATGGTTTAAGTAAAATGTGTCTGACCTGGAGGGGTTTAGCCTTCTGAGCCAACTCATCCTGAGTCAAACCGGCAGCCTGTTGCGGTGTTGGCACGGCGGTGGATACAGATGAGGCCATTATGGACGAGAAACTTGTGGTGTTGATTCCAATTCTATTAATTTCAGCACCGGCAAAACCGAAACTGTTACTTCTTGAAAGAACGTGGGAAATTTTGAATGGTTTAAAGATCCATTTTCTGAGCATTTCATGCGATGTCAAGGTACGTTGGGTTGAATTATGGAAAGAGGTATGCTGCAACATCACCCCCTGTAATGCTAGTAGGTATTAGGGTTAAAACTGAACTTTATTGGAATAATTTGGGGGAGGATAAGTGGATTTGGGAATTATATGGAAAAATATTACATGGGCCAAAATGCACAACTGAGTCAGAATTTGGTATAAAAGGTAGGAGTCAGTATTTAAGTGGAATGCGACTGAGTCGAGTAGAGCTAGTTCGTCCGATTCATGCCCGCAATTTGCTTGAGTGAGTCAAATCAACTCGGCCTTATTTGACGGTTGTACCATAAATGATTATTCTCTCTTATTTCAAAAAGATAAAATGAAAATCACTCGTTTAGCTACATTTCTAATTTTAGATTTGAAACTTCTAACATGAGCTCCACTCCGACTTATATTAAATAAATTTCCGTTCGTTTTGGTTCATTGCTAATTTTACTGTAATATCAATAAATTTCCGTTCGTTTTGGTTCATTGCTAATTTTACTGTAATATCAAAAAACTAGCATGAACATAGTTTATGCCTCATTTTTAAATACCAAATCAAGTGTAAATATCTAAATACTTGGTTTGAAACTTGAAAAATATATTTTTTATTCCCCACGTGTAATGAAATTAGTAATTTAGCATCTAACGTTACTTTCATAAGATGAAGAGCATATTTGGTTTACACCTTTTTCTTTTTTTTTTTTAAAGTGATAGCACAAGGACAAAAGCATGGATCATGTATTCTCCAGAAGTCAAAGTAAGAGTCACGAAAAGTAAATTAGTAAAAAAAAAAGGATCGTAATGAAAGATTATCATTTTTGGTAAAGATAAAGATGATCATAGACGTTTTCGTAGACAACGATCACGTGCCAGAGGTGCTTGCACTATAAATCTTTGATTTTTCAGACCTTTTTTATTTTATTTTTTGGAACAATGAAATCGTCGTGTTGCTATTATCCCACTCTCCATCTGCTCCAGTTTTGTTATTTTGCTTTTACACAGGTTACTATTTTGGGTATTTGGGATTTGAAGTCACAAATTTAAGTTAGGTCAAGTACCATATAGATTTTGTAGGTATTACAAATAATTGCGATATACATAGAAGTATATTCGATAGAGAGATTGCAGGAATTTTAATTGCACAGTAAGTATAATCAGAGTCACAATCCCATAAATTAGGTAACTAATGTAATTTGTTATTGTAAATCAATATTTTATTAAAATCGTTGAAATTGTGATAAATTTCAGAAATTTTCCAAATTTTGAACTTTGGCCTGATTTTTCATTTTCGTTGTCAATTTTTACCCAAACAATATCCATATCTTGCAGCCCATTTAGTGGCCTAGTTATACTGCCTTTGCCCCATCTCACCAACATGGGCTTGAAAGGCCCAATATGGTACTATCCATCTTTCTATAAATCCCAAACGGTGAATGCAAGGAAAAAAAAGATTATTGTTGTTCGCATCTTGCGCATATTGAAGAAAACTAGTCGAGGGACAATTATCAGAATTGAGAACGATGAACATAACAAGTTTAGGTACATATTATGGCATTAAGGGCGCTGATATAGGGTTGGACACTGTTGTAAATCTATAATTATGATTGATGAACATTATTAAGAGTCCGTTCGACATGAAGTTTATGAAGTTAAAAGGAACTTTTTAAAACTAAAAAATTACTTTTAGTCCTGTTCAGTTAATTTTATAAAAGTGCTTCTATCAGTTAATGTTTTAATAGAAGATTTTATGTATAATATATCGGGTTATAAGATTTTATTGTTGCGATTACGCATTATATTAGACTTAACATCTAATATATTAAAGGAAATTAATAGGAATAATGCTGGTTGAATAGACTCAGAAAACTTTTTGACGGACTGATTTGACAGTTTTTTATTGACAATTCTTTGTTTAACATATTTTTTAACTGATAGTGGAAATTTGCCAGGTGTACTTATGTATAAAAATCTGTCATTGAGTCTGTTCCTATAGCAGAACTGAGTTAATAGAAATTCAACTTCTTGCCTAGCTATCTTTGTGGATTATTATAATATCCTCTTATTTTAATACTAACATTTAAGAATTTAGCACTTATTTAACATTTTTTTTTGTAATATAGTCGCGTGTTTAAATTGTGTTTAATCCTATCATATTGGTTCAATAATGTTGTACCTCTATCTCTATGCAAAACAAAGTTTAACATCAATTTTGTTCAAGAACATGATCATTATTTTTTTCTTGAACTTTATTTAGGCCCTGTTTGTTCCCCATCTTTCCTTCATTTTTAGAAAAAAAAAAGAGCCGTTTAGTGGGTCCCAACTGACATGACATTTTTGACTTTTATCTCACAATAGTTTAAATGAGTGCGCCCAACGGTTCATTAATTCATTTTCATTCTTGACAAAATGGGCTCCAAACAGGCTGTTAATGTTTTAACCTAAGGTTTTGAAATAATATACTGGATGATAGTTAATATCTCTAGTTACTTAAAGTGGATGTGACGTTGAGATCATGTGTTTGAAAAGGTATGTTCGGAGTGTTTTCAACTAGAGTATTCAATACTTTGTCAGACTAATCGGCTTTTGAATTGGTATAAACACAATATCGGAGATGAGACGTTGAGATCATGTGTTTTGGTCTCATGACTTTAGTCGATGATAATTATTGATTCAAATTAGGTGAAATGAACTCAATCAGTGATAGATAATGGATGACTTTTATCGATGATATTGATTCAAAAGAGGTGAATTGAACTCTTATAAATAAATAATGAATTTGCTATTTTCAGATGATAATCTAAAATATTTTGTGTTGAATTTGGTGTCATACAAATTTCAAAATTATGACTATCCGAGTGTTCATGAAAACGCTATGCTTGACTTCACAATAAATTACTTAGGTGGTGGAGAATTTCAAGAATTCATTATTTATAGGCAGAATAGAAAAAATGCTTTTGCTTTTGTTTTCGCACTAGACAAATCCGATGCTGACAAGTTCTAACATGTCTATCTTATAAGAGCAGTAAGGTTGGATTTGTACACTACCTAGCTACAGGTACCTAAAACCTACTTGTTTACTAAAAAATAAAGCAACATTTGCACCGAAAGTCACGAGTTCGAATTCTCTGACAACACTTCCTCTGTCAAACCCGCCGCACCGGATTTGTCTAGTGCGGTTTAGCTCTCTTGTGTAGTTTGCGAATTACTGCACGTGGAGCGAGATTTATCCAGTGCGCACTCTCGGGTAACGACTGCAGATTCCTATGTCAACAAAAGTAAAAATAAAAATAAAATAAAAAAATAAAGCAACCTTTTCTAATTCGTCAAAAAATTGACGAACGAGCAATAAGATGATTTGGGATTTTGTAGTAAAAGTAGAGACGACATTGTCTTAAGAGTACTGGTACATTCCATCTCTAGAGTAGTCAATATCATCTCTGAGATAACATGCTAAATGTTGTACCGAGACATTCTCTTCTCGAGTTTAGTTAGAGTTTGTGATATATTATTGTGAGATTTGTTGGTATTTAGGTTCTGTTGGACATTGCTAAACTTGAGATTTGTTGGTTCTGTTCCGACCTCTATTGATTATTGGCTCTTGAGAGCTCAACCTTTCACCCTGTTGATCTTATCAAGATTAATATGATCGATCTAACAAGCTTTTTATTTATTAGAGCATTCAATATGCAAGATAGATTTCCATTGAGCCGAAAGAGGTGGTGGGCCCTAAGAGAAATTCTCGGTTAGGAATTGTTATGTAGTTTGAGGAAGAGAGATAGATAGACCATCCCTTGAATTGGAGGATCACCATGGCCTGATTAATGGACTCATAAGGAATTGAGTTACTACATAGAAAAATAATGTAATATTTTTATTGTTAGAATTTTATAAGTCGAAGATTAAGGAAAAAAAAAACTTGAGTTCTAAACTAAAATCAAAATACTAAACAGTTAATTAATCAAGTGAGAATCGCAGTAGCGGTCCTTAACATTTCACTTTTTTACAGACTTTATCCTAACTCTCAATTTGTGCCAACAAAAATCCTAAACATTTGATAAAGTAGTAGTAGAGGTCTAAATGGATGGAATCCATTTGATTGTTAGTTGACCAAATTGAAATGGAAAAATGATAATTTTGCTATTTAAACCCATAAAACAATTAAAATAACTAAAACAAAATGAAAAGAAAAGAAAAAAAAAACTATTCATCTCCTTCACCCCATTCCCACTCCTCCTACCCAAACAAAAAAAAGTCAGAGCCACCACCGCCCTCGGCCACACTGCCATACCTTTCCCGCTACAGTTATCCCCATTTGGGACACCACGATGACCATCACACCTTTTGTCGCACCAACAACAGGTCCTAGCAAGGTAGTTTTCTAATTTCTACAGCACTTCGTACATCTACTCAAAGCCCAAAATATGCCCCATTTTTTCACTTGAACATTTTATGTTTACTATGTCGGAATATAGGGTTTCGTTGTCATATGAATGGACAAATCATATTAGGCGTAACATTTTATATATTCAAACAAATTATTAGAAATCAAACTTCTTCAATGTCAATCTAATGCAATAGGAGAATCACAATTTAGACCAACGACAACATTAAAATTGGATTATGGCGGTTTCTACGGGCCTCCTATTAGAAAGGGGTTTAAAATGTGTTGTATAAATTTTATTTTAATCCTGACAGAGGGATATTGGTACGATAATGTAGAAGTCTTACTTTATTAATCTTTCAAAGTGTTATTTCCAATGTTTAATAAATTATAATGCATTTAACATATTCTTTTGCAATATAGTTGCATGTCTAATTTTTGTTTAATCCTATGATGTTGGTAGAGTACAAAACTGAATCTCTCTAGCACCCGTGACCACGTGGAATAATTTCGTACCCTCCTCCTCGTTTTCTATGTTTTTTTTTTTCAATTGTTAATTCGTTTTATCATTTTCAAGAAAGAAAACCCTACAAATTGTTCGAAAAGAAATGACTACTCCATTTAATAAGTTAATCTTTTGGAATTAAACCCCAATTCCCAAGTGATAACAGAGCTAGACTTCGAATATATTCACGTGGACACGCAAGACACATTTTAATTGAGCCGAAGGAAGGTTGTGAGCCCCCACGTTATTTTATTGTGCACGTGGAATTACACAAGTCAACTAAGTGACCAAAAAATACGTAAGTCTCAAGTGGAAAGTTATGTCACGAGTTTAGACCAAAATGCTTTCGCTGCGGAAGAGACTAGACATTGAAAATCGAAAGATATCTTGGGGGGCTTCATAATAAATGGAGAGATAAAAGTTGTTTTAAAGTAGCTGGCAATTGATATCTCTCAATACTTTAAGTAAACGTGACATTGAATTGGCAAATCGTGTCAAGACATTTGACGAGTGTACCTAGCTAGAATATTCGATATGTTGCCACGTTAGTGAGCATATAGATGACTAGGCTTGCCGCACAATCTTGTACACCAATCATGCTACTTGTACCGAAATTGTTGACAATTTTTTTGACAGATGGCCACATGGCGGCCCCCTATTGGGGGGCGCCACTCGTCGCACAATCTTATACACCAATCATGTTACTTGTACCGAAATCGTTAACAATTTTTTTGATAGATGGCCACATGGAGGACCCCCCCTCTTACAGCAGGTTCCCCTCGAGCCCGCTGCAGGCGTCCCTCAATAGGGGACCGTCATGTGACCTTCTGTCAAAAAAAAAATTGTCAACGATTTCAGTACAAGTAGAATAATTCTTTGTACAAGTATCAAAGTGTCAACAAAATCTTGACATATGTTAAGTTTAGATCAATTCATACAGTTGGTCATTTATAGTTGGACAGGGCCAATGTGGCCCTCTACTACCAGGGGAGTCAAGTGGGGCCCTCCTGTAGGTACAGGGCCTCGTGGCACGATTGTAACAAATTTTGCCTAATAAAAATTTTTAAAACTGTACTTATTTTAAAATCTGTTCTTGTGCAAGTGTATCAGGATTCAGAGGGCATCTTTGCAATATTTTATGTGTTCTTCCAAAAATCTGTGATCTCATCAAATTTTGTAAGAATACTGTTTCTTGAAAGGTAGATTCCGGGGTATCTTATCGTGTACCAATGATATTTAAATTTTAAACACAAACAACCCACAAAAAAATAAGAATATTTCAATTTTTAAACCCAATATACATACGTCATGTAGAGGTATCTCAACCACCTATGTCAACTAGGACTTCTAATAAACATAATATTTTAAAATAGCATTCACTCGATGATTGATCGCTTATTTGAAGTATTATTGATTTAAATTTGTGATCATTTTTAGCTAAACCATACCCTATTCGAGATAAAGTTTGTCGCTTTACGTCAAAAGTACAATTTTTGGCTTACAAGCCTTTCAATTTATACATCTTTTACCTGACGTAAAAATATTTTTTGAAACGATAATCGTTGTTACACAACAACATTTTAAAATTAGACTCTTATTTTATATAATCGAGCCTTTAGAAAAGAAAACACTAGAACCTCAAGCTAAATGCTCGTTCGAACTAGTGAAAGCAAGATTAACAATAGGAAATATAAAAGCAAAATAATCATATATCACTATCTTGTGAGCTCCATATAGAGGCTGAAAGTAGGCGCCGTGACTTCCATCCTAGAACAAGTTTATTGTTACTTAATTCCTCCACCCTATACCCATCATTGTAAAGTCCCAACAACAATTTGGCTTGACAATGATTGGCAAAGCTTAGGTTTATTGGACGAAATCCCACCGCGGCCAACCATGTAGCCCAAGAACATGTGTCTCCCTCGCCACATGCTCGGTAGATACGTGCCAGTGATCCAGATATTCGAGGACCGATAAATACTTGTTCCACAAGCGTTCGAGATCGGCCTTGCATTGGGAACCCTGCTTCGAGTGAGTCGTATACGGCTGAGTAATGATGCAATGAGTCCATGAATCGCCCCATGAACCCATTGTCCACGATGGGCCCCATTTCTTCTTCCACGAGGGTTATTAGTCTTGGGTTTAGGGTCTTGGATCCAGATAAAAAAGAAGCGATAGAATCCGAGGCACGGTAACTAAAATGTGGCAAGTGGAGCATGCAATTGATTACAAGAGCCTCTCCTCGAACTAATTTTAAAGAGGATGGTTTAAATGTTTCATCAGCATCGAGCCTACATTGATGGAATGAGAAAGGTTGACCAATGGAGGCCGCAAAGGCGGTCAAGCGTCGACCTGTCTCTTGTACTGTGCAAAATGATCGCCGCCCACTTCCACCCCGTGATAACGCCGTAATCCGAAGGTGTGGAGTAGGTGGGCCATCTTTTCTAGACACCAACGCTTGCATCAATGATGCCCATTGGATCCCTTCCATGATATCATAGTCCACAATATGAACCCTCCTATCATGTGCCACAGCTTCTATTATAGCTTGATTGGCTGTGAAATGTCCAAATTTCACATAGGGTGACATGTCTTGCAGCAGCTGAAATGCGGCCAAAACATCCGTCTGGTGGTGGTGCTCCTCCTTGCCACCGCCCAAAATTTTCTTGCCGCCACCACTGCGACCAGTGCCGTCTAGCAAACCCTCCAAGGACTCAGTGAAATACGCTGCCAACCTCTCCATGTTAGTGCCATCAAGTGGCGACACCAACTCCTTGAGCCGAACCAATATCACCCTAGCCAATTCCCGGCATTTGTTCGCCCCAGTTAGCGCCTCGGCTGCAGCCATCAGCAGGTGTATAAGCCTTAGCCCCTTGCTATCTTCAGTGGTATTGGTTTCATCATCAGTCATCGTAGCATCTGGGGACAAACTGTTGTACCCTTCATGTACAGACCTAACTGGCTGATGTAGTACAACACTTTCATCGATGATAGAGTCAATTAGGTAATGGAAATCCTCCTGGTCACCGGAAAGTGCCTCCCAGTCGACAACCGGTGACCAGTCATTCCAGTTACAACCCTGTTCCCCTTCGGTCGAGGTGGTGGTGGTGGTGGTGGTTGTGGTCGTACTATAACTATAACCCGAAAAGTCGAGGTCCACTACCATTGCCATTGCTAAGCAAATTTTTGTACCACTTTATGATACAAATTGGAATGTTTATGAGGTAAAAAGCGAACAATGGAACTTAAGAGCTGGAACAAGACTTGTTTAGGTGGGAAGTGATTACAATCAAGGCATTACTGAAAGGAATCGATGAAGGATTAAAATCAACTAAGTGGGTTATTTATAATAAGGCTTAATTACTTTAATTAAATATTATTTAAGTCATAATCATTGTTCCCAATAATTAATGTCCATCCTTAGTATAATACAAACCATTTTCCAATGTAGTACTATTAATGGTAATTTTCAATTGATTTGATCTGTTCTTAGGCTATACAAATGTGGTTGTACTGCATTAACAAGATGTAGGTTGGAGGTTAAGGCATCAATGATTATTTAAATATCTTGTGGCTCATTACTTTGTGTTTCACTTAATCAATATCGTGCCATGGAAGGACTTGGTAAAAAAAAAATTCCACCTCTAGCTAGTGTTTTCTTCGAAAAAACTATAAATTTTTTAGAAAAGACTCGTGGAGATTTCATCAATACTGAAATTCGCATACTTGAGTTCATATGGCAATTGAAGTTCTTTATAAAAGCAAGTGAGACGAGTTGCCACTGTCTCGAACCTTAAAGACTCGGTCCAATTTGCATACATAATGATTCATGACCTCTTATTAACTTTGTGATCCTTAAAACAATACGAAGGGGTCGTACACAATTTATTCTACATGACCATTTCTTTTTGGCCATTTTACACGCTTGTATACTCTTGTTTTGCAACTAAACACTTGTCCTTGCATTCCCAACCTGATAAAACATTAGTCAATAAATCCAATAAATACAAGGTTAAAACAAAAGTTAATAACCAAAAATATATAGCCACAAAATACATGTTCAAGAGTGAAAGATTCCAATTAGCTTGGAAATCATCAAAATTGAAAGCTCAGTTGCCAAAAAGGGTATAATTTTTTTTAACCCTAATGGCTGTAAGTGTTAGTTAATTATATATAATATTGATTAATTACAAATTTTTAAAATTTTTTTTTTTTGACCTATCTAATTTTATTGTTAACTCCATGTCACTAGCACCATACCATCAGCCTTGCCGGCTCGACCGTCTCAAACCGTCTCCACCACTCACCCTACTTGAGCTCTTTAATACTTTTGTTTAATGAAAATGACGATGACTATGATTTTGTCAAACGTAGGGTGGGCATTAGTTTTGTTCTGATTTTTTTATTTTTTATTTTTAGAAATAGTGCATCTTTTCATATTTCGATTTTACATTTACGTTAATTCTAAATTATTTTGAATACATATGAACTAGTTTTATTGATATTACAAAATAAATATTTTGGAATCGAATTAAAATTTGGTTCTATATTTAAAATCGAGAGTTGGACTAGAACCATTTGATTTTGATTCTAAGACCTAGAACCAAATCGATTTCATTTAGAATCGAACCGAACCGACTAATTCAAATCTGGTAATTTCGAGTAAAAGTGCACAACCCTAGTCAAACACGTTTATTAAAGTTATTTTTAACTAATAAAACTTTCTTTTTTTGAAAAGTAACTTTGAAGCATAGGTAAACATCAATTCGGTTTCAAAAGAAGGGTGAAATGCCTCCTTTTGCGACGATAAATAGATTTCAAATGGATAATGGATGAGCGTTAAAACTTGTGGTTTTATTGGAATATGTGTTTGAAAGTAAAGTTTTAAAATTTATAAATCATTTATGGGTAAATATATTATCACAACAATTTTTGTTCGATCTGGTATTTCTGAAAATGTATTTTCGAAAACAATGTTAAATTTATAACATAAAATTCTAAATGCATTTTTGACATCGTTTGTCATCGTATTTTTCTTTGTCATCGTTTGTTTCCTTTTTACAGAAATTTGTTGTTTTCAAACTTGAATTTAGTTAACCTATAAAATAGTGATAATGATAAATGAAAT